>STHB01018650.1:0-12275 GCA_018908115.1 Anopheles rivulorum
CACCCGGCTCGGTACCTGGCAATAATAATTGAGCTCGGAATCGTTTCCCTTGCGATCATCGTGGCGTGGGTGTCACGCAGTCTCCCCAAGACTTTGCTGCAGAATACGACCATCTGATGCTGACGGCAAATGTCCAAACTGTCATCAGCGTCAATGTCATCGATTTGTGGGAGAGCACAATCGGAATGGTACGGGAACGGTCTTTCAACGTGCCGAGTGTGTGTCACTGTGGCTTGGGTGATGTATACTGTTTTTTAGGTTGGTTTGTTGCTCTTGCTTTTCGACCCAGGCTTAGTTCGATCAAACGACGACCATCTACGATCGGATGAGCTTTGGATTGGATTGCTGTCGCAATGGTCACAACAACTGGTGGTGCCCCAAACCATCTCGAAAAATGCAAACAGATCGGTACCACCATGAAGGGCAATAGAGCTGACTAGTGTTCCCATTTTGATGTCTGTTTTTTCCTCATTTCGTTTTTTTTGTTTGGTTTTTGGTTCGCATGGTCACTTTAGTATCGCCTAAATTGGCCCTAAACTCGAGCAGTTGGACGTATACGCACACGCACCCCAGCACAGGTAGCCTTCAAACCCAATTTCCTCACAATTACGCGCATTCGTTGCAGTTGAGCGTCGCTGTTCGGATCACAACCGCGCCTCACCGAAGGCCACGTACACCGGTCTTTGCGAAAAAAAAAGATGAACTAGCTACCAGCCCGAATTAATCACCTCAAGGGCACAATGGAATGGGTTGAGAAATTGAGAATTCGGAATTCGGAGTTTTCGATTGCGGTGACCATACGCCGGTACCGAAATTGATCCGATTGGAAATGGGGTGGAACAATAGGGTTTGTGAGGTGGTGGCATTTTTTTGTTGTTGCTCTGCTCTGGTTGAGTAGCTTTTTCCGACACCTTGGAAGGAATGGGGGGCGTTTTCCGTAACAGATCTCGGTCGCACATTAGCACAGCGTTCGATTGCTCCGTATCCGATCGACTTCCACACGAGGATTGTTTGGTTGAGGAAAGCCTTGCAATTGTGAGCTGTTGTGTTTTTTTTCTTTCCTTTGAACGGTTTTGGGCAACTTGGACCGAAAAAAGGGCGACAAAAAGAGTGCCTTTAATTAAGCTAAACGAGCCGATTGCACATGGTAGAATTGTGTCACGTACATGAGAGGTTTTCGATGTTGGTTGAAACATATTTCTTTTGACATGAAACGTTTCATGATCGTTCGATTTTAATTTAAGTAATTGAATTATATTTTGTTCTTGAAGCAATATTCGAGCGCCTTAAATTAGTGACACTGCTATTGTTTATATTTTACTGTTTTTGATGATTAACAAACACGTGTTAGTATTGTCAGTTAGACCATTTAGACGTTTGATTCAATCTACCGTCTGCAGACATTTGAAGTATTCGTTATATCGTTTGACGTTTGTCAAACGTCTGAATTGACAGAGCAATGAGACGTCGTTTGAAGGCTGACGTACAAAAGGCACTCAAGAAAGGTAAGTAAAATGGCAACACTAAAGGAACTAAATTCACCATAAAATGACACAACATCACCCGAAAAATTATCTTAAAAAGTTGCTATAAAACCATTTTCCCATAAATCGTTACACCCAGCACGATAAAGGACGCTCGTGATTGCTCGTTGCAAAACGATTCATGGTTACGATTTCATCCGGAATTTTCCCAGTTTAATTTGCACATTCATCCTGGCGAACGACAATTAAGTAATTAACGCGGCCGATACCGGTTGTGCCGACCTGTGCGCCGGTTGTCACCCGGTCGATGAGCCGGTGGCCAGCTTTCCATCGTGCCCTGTCAAACCGGTGCAGAATTCAAATAAACCAACAGGGATACAGTGGGGCGTAAAACTCGTTTGATGGCACCATATGTACGGTTGCAGCATAGTTTACGAAGGCAGAAGTGTGGATTTTGTGCTTGTGATTTTTATGTGTGGTTAGGGCAACTATTTCAGGGATCATGATTTACAAAAGCAAACCGGTTGTGCTTCGGTGCTCCGAAAAGACGCAAGAAACTTGACGGAAGGAAATAAAATAAAACACCAAGTGCATTACTCAGATGACTTTTCTAGGATGGAATGGCATCATTTCACTGAGTCAAGTCAACTTTCCCAACACACAAAAAAAAAGCATCCCGGGTGCTCCAGTTTCAAAGGAGGCCCTCACATGGCTAAGGCAAGGATGTACAATTTTACATTCAAACCATTTTACGGGCTAGATAGTTTGGTGAAGTTTTGTTACCCATCGCACACATGAGATGGGGGGACCCTCACGCTTGACGAGACGCACCGAACGATGGTAAAGTTTCGGCAGTGTCTTTTTGCTATCCAAAAAGTAAAAAAAAAGGGAAAAGTTTCGAACATTTTTGTCATTTCAGATGGCAAAATTGTGCTAAAGCCAAAAAATCCGACGAGCTTGAGCTAGCTCGTTCGTACAGAGCTGATCTAAGGTTACGAGTGTTATGGAGTAATATTACGGATAAAGTTTCTCACTTACACATCTGGTCCCGTCGGGCGAGTCGAACTCCATCGACGCAAAAGTTCAAAAGTCATGCGTGCCATCCCGATAAACATTGGGATTCGATCGGTCGGAGGGTGGGTAAGCTAATCGCAGCATTATGGTTTACTGGATTTTCGGGTGGTTTTTATGCTGTTCGGTTTCCTTCAGCCCTTTTTTAGGTGGCATCCCCTATCGTGTACCGGGCATTATCTTCATCACTTTCATCTGCGGATTACTCGGGCTCGGGTTGGTTCGATGAACGTTGATTTCATGCTGGTGACTTGCGGTTTTTATTTCTCCCTGTTTTTTTCGGAGTGGGTTTTCAAAACCCTTTCCAAAACTCGATTAACCATTTTCCTTCGTCGCCCTTTCCGATAGTGTGGTGCAGCGAACTCATAAACGGTGATAGAGGAGTCCCTACAAATAATGCTCCATGGAGAAAAAAAAAACTGCCAAGCACAACCAGACGAGCTCGATAGTTCGCTGTGATGATGTTATTAATTGTGTTGAGCTACTCCCTTTCCCGTTTGATGAAGGGAAAAAAGGGTAACTCACAAAAAATAGTAACAAAAAAATAAAACCCTGCTTTTCTTTTCATTTCCCACCCAGGAAACGGTTACCGATTCCGCGCTTTCGGATGCGGGTTGGTAGCGATTGAATAACTTTCCTTCGGCACCGAGAACCGAGTGAAAGAGGCAAACGGGTTATTTTTAAAAGATAGCGTGAAGGTGATGCTTTCCATCATCCCTTCCGTAAAGCGGTGCGCCACGGCGGGTGGTCAACGGAAATCAAGCGTTTGATTAATTTCCAGCAATTCGCGGACTGCTACGGTGCAGCCAATCCAGCCCGCTAGTGCCGGTACGATACGTTGCGGGCGAAGCTACGAGCGGATATCGAATCGTGATGCCAGCTGGAGAAGCATAACAAAAAAAAAAAAAAAAAACCATCACCGAGAGAACGAGATAAGACAAATGGTTGCAAGATTTATGGGGAGGTCTCTCAACCCGGTTGATCCACTGACTGACTAACTGACTGACTGACTGACAGACGGACGGATGGACTAGATCCCTTCCAGGGGTTTGAACGACTTTGGCGGAAGTCAATCGATCAAAGTGCATACAAGTTGTTCTATTACCGGGGGAGATTTAACGTGTCTGCGTCCAATACAGCTAATAGCCTACTTTCACGTTTGATGGAACTGATGCTGCTGATAAAAGTAATCTTGCCGAAGATCATTCTTGGCCGTGACTGTAGCCGGTTGGATGTGTCCGGTGATGGATGCAAATATTTGTGTGCGTGAAGATTTATATGACAGCGAGAAAGGTCTATTAATTCGGTGATAAATTGGGTGCAAGTTCGGGGCTTGGAGGCGATAAATTTTGTTCGTCTGTGGTATGCTGCGATGCAGTGAATAAAACTATTTGTGCCAAAGGTTTACCACCTAGTAGAAGTTGTCGAAACTTGTTTTATGCGTTCCTCTTATAATTTATTACCAACGAATTGCCCAGCAAAAACACAAACAATAACGATCTTTAATTGGTGCTTCTTTCCAGTCGTGAACACGGCATATGAATAATTGGATATCAACAATAGCTCGTGTGGACATTTTCGGACAGCAAAACCTTCACCGCCCAGTAGCACGATCGGTGAACAGAAAAGGAGATTCTTCTGCCGCTTACTGTCGGCAGCGTAGGATCGTGCAAGCGAAATTAAAGTAAATGACACAAACACGGGAAGAAACAAAATCCCAAACGTATGGAATAAAAGCAATAGCTCCGACGGTAGTTAGGCAGAAGAAAAAAACAACTGTTTTTATTTGCTCGACTAAACACGAGCGTATTGCGGGCCATAAATGGTTGTGAACCGGAATCGTGCACAAACCAAATTGTATCGCACCGGTAATTGATCTCATGGTCTTTGATTAACTAATAGCAATTATTAGATTTGTGGTTTAGTTGGGAGATGAAGAGAATAAAATAAAGTGTTCAAGCGCGTCCGCTTAAACGTTGGATTGCAGTCGTGTGGAAGTCGATGCGATTTATAATTTACTTAGGAGCATTAATGTAAAGGAAATAGTCGTTTGTTATTTTTAAGTTGGTGTTATGGGATAAAATTATAAATACTAAGAAAACTGTGTAACATTAAATATATTATAAAGATAATTTTAATTTCAATTTTAATTTTAATTTAATGATCGCATGATGATCATTCCGATCATTTGTTTTATGATAATGTCTATAAGAGTACTGTTTAGTTTTATATTTAATTTATATAGCATACTTTTAGGGCGTTTTAAAGTCTACTCTTTATTCATATTCTTACAATCTTTTCCATTCAAATTTAGTGATTTTTTGTTAACTATTTTTTCAATTATATGTTAAGAACATGAGAATTAAGCTTTAAATTGGAAACTAGATCGTAGAGTCCTCGTACACGCAACGCAATGTACGTGAGAATGGCATGTGCCCATTAGTAGTAACTTAATAGAGACACTCGCTTGCCCGCAGCGCGTAGGCTTACGCAGGTATGCCAATGTCAGCCAGAGCGCGTTCTAATCTATCTCAGCTTCTAACCAGCACCCCACCAAGCCAACAAGGGTAGCGCTTGAGTGCGGTGAATTATTCTCGGTTCCTTCCTTAAACAAGCACCATCACCTCAAGGCAAACCTTTCGGGGTTTGCGTAGGACGTCTACAGCGACTCCCATTGCGCCCGAAAACACCAGTGTGGGTGGGCACGGCACAGGGATCCGGCCGGTAAAATGTAGATCGGTTACATGTTTTTTTTTTTGTTTTTGCTTTGCCTCTTTGGCGTCACCTTAAACTCCGTCACTTGGTAGTTTACTCGCTCGTTTGCACCTCACGCCGAACAGGGAATTTAGAATGTGTTGATCACCAGCTGACCACCCATTAGACGCTACCTTGTGCACCGTAGCACGCCCGGCAGCTGCATCGCCGGGAGGTTTTGCCCTTTTCCGGGGAGCAAGTTGTAATTAAATTGTAAAATTAGCACGACACAATGCAATCGATGCCGGGAGGGTGAGTTTTGTGTGTTGTGAATTGTTGCTTTGCTTGAAAATAAAAAAAAAAGGGATTGAATCGCCCAGCAAGTGACCAAATGATCGGGTGAAAGGTTTGAACATGGGGAATTGGAAAGGAATGATGCTGGACGCTTGATAACCGGAAACATGGATCTTGGAACGGAATGAGCTGGTGGCATTCGAGTGCAGCTCGGAAAGGTTGTGGCAAAAATTAGAAGGTACACCGCTGAATATTCGTTCCTGTTCCTGTTTCCCTTCGGGCACTATTTCGGCCCGCAGTTGTAGCTGATTTGCTACGAAATGAGTCAACGTAGAAACAATAAAAGGGCGCCATGCGGTTCTCTAACCGTCGAGACCGCATAGAAACCTTTCCTAAAAAACGCGGTCTCAGTCTCAACACATTTGTAGATCCGATGCAAGATTGACATACCAGGGGATGGATATTTGCATTTGCTGTGTGCCAGTAGGTTCGACGTACCGGTGCTTTCGGTACCGATTGATGTCAAGGCGAATCGAGAATGAAGTGTTCAAATTCAGTGTGCCACACACACACACACATACACAAAATGAAACGCCACTCAAGTCCATCACGGGAAGGGTCAAACAGTGTTCAAGCTCTGCACTGCGAATTAGACGTCGTCAGCTGCTTATGACGCATGCACAGCTGCTACACACATGCATATGCTGCTCATGTTCGCTTCCCAAAAGCCTCACGGCACCGCCCGATTTCTATGTATATACATATTCGATAATAATCGGCAATCGTTGTGGGCGGTCCATGTTGCCGCTCCAGCATAATGTATGACTGTGCGCTCAGGAATGCTGCGGTTTAATTGAGCTGTTTGGTTGCGACCATATTCTAGCAAATCCTTCATCTGTAAATATTCAATTCCCCGATGTAATACAGATCCGGTCAAATGGATCGAAATTGTTGCCTTTAAGCTTTAAGCACACCGTCTAGACCGTCTGGTATGTCGCGCAGCTTGTGTTTGTGCTTTTGTCGTCGTCGTCGTCGTCGTAGTCGTCAGGTGATCATGTTTGCATGCATCAACATGAAGGAACCGGTCCACCGGTTCAAGGCACGGATGGTTTGCCGGAACGTTTGTAACGAAAGTGAACTGCTTTCTCGGTGTATTTTCGACGCTGGGCACAATTTCTCGCTGCCGACCTCGTTCGGTCCCGAGGGCACTCGTGTGCGGAACATGTGTACGAGGCACTTGAAGGCAACATTGACATTGAGGCGACCGGAGTTTCACGTACCGGAGAGAGAGAGAGGTGTAGAGAAGGATGGTGCTAGGATCCTGGAGAAGGAGGGTAAGGTGAAACACAACCGGACGAGCCTGTGAGCGAAAGTGCAAAAAGGAAAGTACCCTTGAGCTATTATCATTATCACGTATCTCTCCTTCACTGCGTACCATGCCCGAAAGGTGGGCTGTGAGGTTCGGCAATCAACGTCGCTACCAACAATCAGTCCCCCCTCGACATAGCCTTCGAAAAGGGTAAAACGGAGCCGCTTGATTGTTTCATTATCATCCCCGGGGGCACGCTGATCGTTCACGATCACTGTACGTAAACCAGGAAAAGGGTTCGTGCCTTGCTGACTGCTGCAGTCTTTCGTTCAATTTTGTTGATTGAAAATGGCACCCAGTGATGGATGGAGTTTGGCCCGTCTAGATCTTTTAATCATCGTTTTTGTGATTGAAAATTTGTTTGTGAAACACATATGTTTGTGTGCGTGTGTGTGTGTGTGTGTGTGTGTTGACAACACGCAACATACCTTGAACTTGAAATGAAACATGCCAGGCTGATCGCCCGTTACCATAAGACATAAAAGGCTGAAAAACGCTTCATCCGAAACCTAGGTGACCTAGTTCGAGTTTCATGATTTTCTTTTCAGTTTCATGGCACCCTAATTTTTTCCAACCTAGCGCCCAACCGCCCAACCGGTCGGTCCGAATTCTCTGTTGCGTTTGTTCTAGTTTCACGCTTCTTCACGCACAACAAATTAATCATGCCGGGGTGTGCTTTCTTTCGCATCTGAGATACACGCGCTATCATCACGTTCGCTTTTCGGGGGTTGATTTCGCGAAGGGAGGGTCTTCGGGAGAGGTGCCAGTCTGCTTCATGCGCTGCGTTAATGCGGATGGCCTTGGGGAGGGCCACCCGCAGCGGTGAGATGTGGGACGAACCGGAACCCAAAGCAAAAGGGTGGATCGGGTGTAGTAATTGCATTGTATAGTGTCGACTGCCCAAAGGGGTGCTGGCCTCCTTTTATTTCGGGCCCCAATAATAGACACCCGAAACGAGAAGAAAATGTTTTGGTCGGTACAGTAGGTCGGCAGCTGGTAGTGGTCCAGTTTGGGGTGTGATTTTTTTTTTATCTGATCTACCTCATACTCCCCATCTACTCACCCTCAAACAGTGCGCTTCCGATCAGTTGTGCGCCAGAAAATTACAAACGATTGGAATTATTACGGGAATGCTCCCGTACGCTGTTTCTCTCCCTTTCTTACAGCCGGTAGTACATTCAAACCTGGTGAGTGGAGGCGGTATTTAATTAAATTTGAACCGGTTTGTTTCAGTAACCGACAGCAGCGGGAGCGGTATCTAGGGAATTTCGGCATTCGGCCGCGGGTTGCGCTTTGGCACCGTTACAGCAAGCGAGCGTATTTTCGTATTTGTACCAATATGCAGGCGGCTGCTACTGCTGCTGCCACCATAATTGCATTCGGCCGTGGCCATTTGACGTGCTCTGATCAAGCAAGAAAGAGTGTGAGAGAAAGAGTGAGAAAAAAAAAAAACGTAACAAAACACTTGCAAATAATAGGAAGCAATCTTCCGTAACACGCGCGCAAAGCCACAGCCGCACCACGTTCGCTTCGGTGCATAAATTGGAAAATTATATTATCGTTAACCAATTACGGAGCAATTTTGCTTTGCTCCCAGCGCCACCGTAGGAGGGTAGGTGCGAACAAAATACCGTCGGATTGTAACAGGTTATGGGAGTGGGCAGTAGATAGAAAAAACTGCAACACACACACATGTGGAAATGGAAAACAATAGACGAAACACCCGGTTTGATCGAGCGCCGTGTTGAGTTCAACGCCCGTTCTGGGATGGTGGATGGAAACAAAAGCCTTGTTGCCCATCTACCTACTCACACCAGCCACAGATAGCGGGGGGTGTAGAAATGAAAAAAGTCCAATTCTAGCTTTTAACTAAACTTTTTGCATGCTTTTGGCCTTTCCATAAGCATAATGAGGGAACATTGCGTATTTCCCATAGGAAGTGACAACGCGTTAAAATTTCCATTATGCGTGACTTTAAGAATGTTTTTGCTGTTACTGTCCTGCCTACCTTATACGAAATGGTGAAAAGCTTCTCCACTATCAACACCAATGGAATCCAGAACGTTACCTACAGCAGAGAAAGAGAGATAGAGAACCAAAGAATAAAATGTTAATTGATGAGCTTGAATGTTTGAACGATAAATGTTGCTGTAAAAATCAATTTATTTAATCAATGAGCGCCTGTCGGCTAAGCACTCGGCCGCCGTATTCGCCGGACGATGAAATATTATGATAAATATTAATTTTCACCCAAAAGCAGAACGAAACCCCCATTCCATCTCCCTGGGCGGCAGGTGAAATTTTAATCCACGTGGGAAAAGCTTAAAGCCCAGCTAAGTAGAATAGCAAGAACGAACGAACCGGTCATTAATCTGGATGGGATATCTTACAACGGACAAATCAGTACAATCGAGTCCCTTGTGAAGCTGGACTATATTTTCTGTATTATTTTCTCTCTCTCTCTCTCCCTCTCCCTCTCTCTCCTGGTATGGTGCGTTAATATTCATAGAGGCGGATTATGATCATCAGTTTCAGGTCCAGCATTATTTTCTTTCCCCCTTTTAGTAATATGCTGGAAGCATTTTTGTTTTGCTTCCCAATCGAACGAGTCGTTATCTATCACTTTGTGGCTAGAGTATTACTGCAAAAGCTTAGCACGGGAATGGGGCCATGCTTTGAATATTAATACACGCACGATGACAGACGTTATGATGGTGATTAGAAATAGGTTTAGGTTTAAGGTTTTTACCTATGAGAAACATTCTGGATGAACGATTACTTTTGAATTGCTAACTTTAAATTTTATTCTTCTTTTGAAGGTTAAAATATAAAAATAAGATTAGTGTTTGTTTCCTTTTTTCAATTATAATCTAGAACTAAAAATAAACAATCATAAGAATGTTAAAAATGGTATATTTATTTGCATATTTTTTTGCTTATCCCCTTAATCCTTTAATTTAAATTCATTTCCTAAAACAAACTTCAATCAACATCAAACAAAAGCACTTTTCGTGAAGCAATTCAAAATTGAACCCATTTCCATATATGTTCATGGATGTTTTAATTGCTTATCCAAGGCCGGAACGGATGCTTGTGCACTATTGTGGATTGTGTCCCGGTAAAGGCGTATCGAATCTTCATCACCTCACCACGGTCAAACAAAGCGCACACGCCCAGCTCATCGTGCCCAAAAACAGAGCCAAGGTCAGCAAACTTAAATCCAGTGACTCAACCGAATCGAACCGAGTTTAGTTTGAATTGTCCACCCGGAACAGTAGCTGCAGAGGGGAAAGTGGAAGTGGAAGAATGAGGAAATGATGGGAAAAGAAGGACCTACCATGAAGCTTCCGGTACCGGTACCAATCCGGACAAATCTGCTGAATCTTTAGAGTATCCTCCAAAAAAAAAAAAAGTAAAAATAAAAGCCAACATTAACGATGCCACTCACCGAAAAGGGCACACAAGCGTAACTTTACACCTTTATTGGATAGGGAACACAACCGAGAGAGAAAAAAAAACACAACAACAACAGGGAAACAATATAAAATAGAAATAGAAATCATTTTGCCTGTTGTCAGTCGTGGTTCCCATTCTGTCCGTTCGAATGCTAATGGCCGGAAGGAGGATTTTAAATGTAGTTCCAATTGAGTTATCTTCTCTGCCGGGTTGCCGATTCATCCGTCCTTAAGCACATTTCCAATTTTTGCCGCTCAGCTCAATTTGAATTGCAACGCTCCGGTGACTCCGGTGGCGATCCGTTTGTCCGCGTGCTTTTTGTGGGTCCACGTGGGTTTGAACCTCCCCCCCCCTCCCCACCCTCTTCACCTTAAGGGTAAGGGTCAGCGTGTTTGAGCGTGTAATCAGATGTGAAGCCGGGTGTTGAACTGATGAATCTCGGCGCGGGCACAGAAGAAAAAAAAAGGGCTGACGGTAGACTCCTTTCCGTGGACTCCAAACCTTTGCCACCTTTGCACCAGAAGAAGGAAGGGCAGACAATGTGTATGAGAGTGTGTGGGTGTGTGTGTGCGCGAAAAAAAAACTGAACCCCACCGAACGGAAGGCGAAGGTCATTAATCTCATCGCGGTAGTTAAGGGCTTTATTTATTGCAGTCATTGCGAATAAAGTGTTTAAACGGTCGAAGCGTTGGGTGTTTTGCTTCCGCTTAGTTTTTTCTTTACTTATTTTGTTGGTTCCAACGAATCGACTGACTCACTGTTTTGCCGAGAAAAAGGCTAAGTGAGAGAGCCAACAAGACAAAAAATCAACTACAAAAAATCCCTCCACGGGGAAGCGACCAAGATCGATTTGTCACTTGCGATCGATACCGGGAACAAAATGGAGGGAAGATTTCTTTTCCAATTTTTATTATTTTTTTTATTTTTGGCCAATTGACTTGGTAAAACGAATGTGAGGCGAGAAGATGCAAAACTGTTGCAAACTGTTGCAACCATCCTTGCAGCACGGAATTGAATGCAATCAAATAGCAAATACAGCGATGAACGCTTTGGGGCGGGAACATATATAGTCACCCAGCCAGCATGTTGGCCCTTTCCGCCGGTGGATCTGGATGATTGATTCACCGTGGCCATGGCGGTAGGGCCTTTGGTGCTGTTTGTACTTTTCATAAATTGTATGACTGTGCAACCGTCGGAAATGCAACTGCTGCAGCACAACTTCCTGGTCGTTCTCTCATTCTTCTCAAGTGCTCAGGGATACCACCCAAAAAAAAGGGAGGGAAAATCCAACCCCCATAAGCACACACACACACACACACACACACACACACACACACACACACACACACACACACACACACACACACACACAATCTTTCAGATTTCAAGATTTCAAGAAAAGATTCAGTTGAGTTTTCGTAGCAGACGGACGTGTAGTTTTGCTGCTCTTCAGCGAAACGTTTGCAAAGGGTGTAAATAGTGTTTTTTCTCGGCCAGATTTGTGACGTAGTGAGGGCTTTGCCCATGCGCTTGTAGCATCCTTGAGTACGTGTGACTTTTTCTGCGCTTTGGGTGTGGTACAGGTGTCGCAAGTGAAAAAATTATCTACGCCTACGGGCTTGCCCACGGCCCTCTTGAGCGAATCACTCACGGCCTCTGGAGCCGCAGGCAATTATTTGCTAGGCACGGTTGCCTGCGTGTAGTGTTAGGTTGCTATCTTCTTGTGCTGTGGTGTGCTGTTGTTTGTAAACAATCTGCAGAGTGCGTAGCTGGACAACAAAAAAAATAAGAAAGGTGCGCGTCCTGTTGTTGTTTGGTGTTGGCGTCGGTAAGGCCCATCTCTAATCAGATACACACGTGTGAGTGAAATCGGTTAAAATACTGTGGCCCTCTCACGCACATCCATC
>STHB01018658.1:0-12275 GCA_018908115.1 Anopheles rivulorum
GGCACTCTTCGTAATTGCATCTTAAATTGCATTCTTCGGCAGCGGTATCATTTCCACTTTCGCTTTACTGCAGCGCCCAAGCGCACCGAAAGGCGAACGGTGCAACAAGTGAAGAAGAAATTAAAAAACAAAACAAAAAAAACCCTCCACGTTGTACTTCAAGATGGCAGTAAAACGGAAATTAGAAAAGGACACACATTTTCGCGCTGCGCACAGCGTTTTCAACCGGTGGAAATGGAGGCGAGTTTGGTAACGGCAATGTGCATATACAAATCATCCTCCCCGAGTGATCTCACCCGAGTAGGGGTCAGTTTATGGTTATGGCAAGGCCGGGTGCAGAGTGGCAAGCGATGGTGGCGGCAAGGGAGACACTAACTGAGGCAGCTGATGTAACCAGAACCACTTTCGCCGTACGCGTGTTGCTGATTGCGGGGTGTAATGCTGGTTGGCAAGCGACGTTTCGCTTACCGTCGTCTGCCCTCGACGGATGGTACCACCTGGATAGGCTGATGCTACACTGTTGCCCGCGCAACACGAACGTAACAAAGTTCACAGCCACACACTTCCGAATTTGCTTTACTACATTCCGGTCGCTTTCTTCGCAAATGTTGCAAACTCGTTTTTCTTGCAGATGATTCATACTCTTTTTCTCCCATAATTTTCCGTTTTTTATTTTTTTTAGATTTAAATAAATGTTTTAAATCCTTCTTTTTTCCTCAACAAAAAAAGAACCTTTTTGCTGTTTGTAACATGACTTAAGGTACACAATACGCCAAATATAGGAAAACGTTAATGTTTTAAATTGCTCAAAGACAACCATTCTTCAATGAATACAGCAGCAAAAAATCTACAATCATTTTAATTAATCTATTAAAATGCTTCTTAAAAAGAAAAAGAGTAGCCACATAATAAAGTTACGCACCTGTAGGTTTATAAAAATCCAATTAATACTCTATTGAGCCGTGCAATGTTGGATGCTGCAGCGTTTCTGTAACGAACGCAGCAGTCGCCAGTGCTTCCCTTCCAACCATGAGCAAGGCCAACCGAGACTGGTTGACGCTACCTTAATTAGTTTGTGACAAGCTTTTCATCTGCTGCAGATATTTCGAACGGGGGGTTTTTTTTTTAAACATTAAAACAAAAAAAAAGGCAACGGAAAGATTTCTTTAAATATTGCATAATAATGAAAGAAACTTTGAAGAATCCAAGTTGTCTTACAACGTCCCCTTTTTGCTGTTGGGTTGGCCCTGTCTGTGTGCCCGAAACGAAAGTCATATCATATCTTGTTCCACCTTCCGCCCCCCCCCCCCCCCCCCCCCCCCCCCCCCCCCCCCCCCCCCCCCCCCCCCCCCCCCCCCCGTCTCCAACGTTGGTTTGTTGTCCGGCGAAAGTAAATCTCCCAGCTACAGCAGGCACCACAGCCGACAGAACGTGCCGACCCAGGTGTCTCGTGGCTAAAGGTCGATAACAAACATTCCCCTTTCACATTGCGCGCCGCAACTGTGAACGTGTCAGAAGTTTCGATTTTAGCAACAGAAGAGAGAGAGCAAGAGAGAGAGAGAGAGAGAGAGAGAGAGAGAGAGCAAGAGAGAGAGAGAGATCTGTTTAGTACACCTCGTTGTCCAATAACAATCGCAGCCACGCTATTTTATTGATAGGTGCTGCGAGTCTGCATACGAGCGATTTGGGCCCGTTTGCAGGCGATGGCTGATGGAATACGACACGCATCGTGGCCGTGTTCCCGCGGGCGTATATTGCGTAAGGGACGCCGACGTGAGCACCTACGTAAGCTAGAACGCCGTGTGGTGACTTCTTAGCGCGCTGCAGGGTTTTCACGCTGCGAAGGTACAGCTAGAGGTCATTGGTCCAGCGGACGAGCCAGCGGAAGAGCGACAGAGACACCAAAGCAAAGCTGGCCATTCCATTCACTGTTAAAGGCGGTTTGGCGGTGGTCGCTTCGGTCGGTTCTATTTCGTGCTCTTGCACGTCTGTCGCGCCGTCTCGCTAGGCACGAGCCTTTTGGTCTATCCACATTCCAAAACCGATCACCTGGATTCTGTGTGGCCTGTGTGTGGTGAGGCAGGGCCGCGAAGGTGCTGGACGTGTCGCCAACCAAACTCCGCTTCAACTCGCCCGTACCCTACACGTGAACGACCGCTTCGACCTAGCTGTGCGGATCGGTTCGTTCCAAAATACGCACCAAGCCGGGTCTAGGGCTGACAAAATCTTTCCAGCAGATTGGGGGGGTGGAGGGGGGGTCGTGTGGGAGTGTGGGGAGGGGGTGGTTAACCCAAGCGAACGATTAAACGTTCCCCGATGCGAGCGGTTTGGTTTGCTTGCTTTCCTTCTTCCTTCGCCTCGTACTGCTGCCGTTGGTTTGTGTTCGGTCGAGTCAAAGTCATTCATGAATTTATTTCATTAAAATGCTCACCCGCCAACCCCTTCTCGCTGGGGCTGTGTTTGCACTCACAACCCGATCGGTCAGGCAATTAGAGCGATGTGGATGCCCGAAGGTGGCGACCTTTTCGCGTCGTTTTGCCAGCCCGGTGCGATCGATCGATTGGTTTCCCTTGCGTTCGTCCGGCCCTTGCAAAACGTGCTACGTGGTAGTACACCCTTAAGGGAGTTTGTGTGTATGTGTGTGTGTTTTTCTTTTTAATTTCAAACAAAATTAGCACCCAACCGTTTGGGGTCGTTTAAAACACAGACAGCGTGTGAGGAATGCGCACCGGACGAAGGAAAAGGAAGGAAGGGGTAGGAGTAGGGAGAAAGGAAGAAGGAACGAGGGGGAGGGGGGGAGGGAGGGGTGTGATTTTGATGCAGTCAGCTCACCACTCGGGACCGCTCGATCTCATCGAACGCAGCAGGTGAGCAGGTGTGCCACCAAATTTTGGGACGCTGCGGTCACACGAAGAAGTAAGAAGGGAAACACAACAGACTCATGACACTCGCCTGCTAAGGGAGGAAAGAAAGGGAAAGGACTGCACCACCAACGTGCTTGGACCGTGACCGTTTGGTTCCCATGGTGGAGCCAACGTTACGCATCGCTTTCCTCGTTCCATTTCGTACCAACTTCGTTAACGACCGTTTGGACAGTTCTCTTGCCAACGGCTGAATGATGTATTCGATATGCCCGAGCAGCCGTTCAATGTTCGCCCAACTAGGTGCCATACGAGAAATGGTCCAAGGTGCTCCAAGAAAATAGACGAGAAATAAAAGTGGATGACTAAACAAACGAAGCAAACAAAGTTGCTTTAAAGTGCCATCAAGAAATTCTGGAGTCGTCTGAAATTTTCTGGTACTTGCCACTTGGGGTCCCAATACTACGACAGCAAGGCACCAGATAGTAGAGAAAATTGGAGAATTCATATCAAATTGATCATCTTCGCAAAAAGAAACAAAATCTACGACGCATTGGCCTGCTGAAGACATGTTGGGCATCTATTCTTTAATTCGAATTACAAAACTAGTTTGCGTTTTTTAATGTTTTTAAAGCCCTAGTTAAAGGCAAAGCCCCGTTGTGCAGTATCATAAACATCAGCCTAATCTTTTGCCTCTGTGCAGGTCCACTCGATCGTCGTCGATAAACCTTGATCGCATATGCGAATTTGGACATTAGCCGGCCACCTCGGGTGTGCTTCAAACAGTCCACACGTGTTAGCCGATTGCATTTAAAGCAAGCCAACGATTATCGTTCTCTCGTGCTTTTGCTGCTGCTGCTGCTGCTGCTGGGTAAATCCGCCCACCTGCCCGCACAAATCACGGCGTTAACCTAAATTATGTGCCAAACCACCCAAACACACCCAGCACCGTGGAAAGAGAAAGGAAGCACCGTGGGTAAATGCATGAGCGCACCATTAGATTAGTTTGCGGTGATCGGATCGTAAGTTTCGTCGTACGTTTCGGATTGATTTCACCTTCACGTGTGTGCTGGCGGTCACAAGCGCGAAAGGACCGGCCTTTTGCTGGTAGGGGTTTTCGGCCCGTATGCGTCAGCCGTGTGTGTACCACACCTTTTACCTTTACCTTGTACCTTCATCTTGTCCTCGGCGTTCCAGCCGTTGGTTCCTTCTTCTGCACGCTCAGCTACAGCTCACCGCTGCAGTAGGCAAGCACCAGCAACCTTGTCCTCTTTTTTTTTTTCGTCTTGTTTTTTTGTTTTCGGATTTCGATTTTGGGGTCTGCGAGCTTACTAGCACGATTCCCATCTCAGGGCAGGATTTCGCACAGCGCAGCGTTCCTGCCTTCGGGCGCTAGCGCGCATTACGACAACCCCCGAACGTCCTTGATACACATCCCGCGCAGCAACAGCACTGTCTGTCTGTGTCAGCACCGGACTACGCTCCCTATTTGTTTACACATTTGACATCGTGCTAGCCGTGCTTGTCGACGCGCATTTCGGCGAGCTGCTGATCGGCCGGCTTGCTGCTGACAGGATTCGACAGAACAGTTTTTTGGAGGGCGGTAACCGTACGTACGCAATGCGGTTTTTTTTTTTTGGAAGCGGTTTTAAAGGGGTCACGCCCGCGTCGGGAAGGTAGCAACCCTGTTTGGGGGTGGTTTTTGTCTTTTATTTCTTTCGGGTTCCATTCTCGCGCGCGCACTCTGTATTGGACGGACGGACGGACGGACGGACGGGACGAAGAGATGGGTGAGAGGAGGGGGGGAGGTTGTAGGCCCCTTGTTACAGTTCGTGCGTGCATGTCGAGAGAGAGAGAGAGATCATGTTGTATTTGGCCTCGCCGTCAGGCTTGTCTTGCCCTTTGCGGCCCGCTCGTCTTGTCCCCACGCCCTTGCCCCCCCCCCTCCCCCCCACATCAACCTTATCTCGCACGTTCACACTGATTCGATTGTTTGGTGCACGGCGGCAGCAGGATGGTAGGGTAGGGAGAAGAATTCGCGACTTTTTGACCCGACCGGGCCGCGCGACCACCACCAGGCGTGTTTATGCATTTACGGTCGCCTTCCCCAATTATGCACCGCGTCCGGCAGTGGTGAGGGTGCCCAACAGAGGCATTCGGCGGTGTCGTGCGTGTAGAAAGTTGATCGACAGGATTCCGGCCACCTTCGGCCGACCATGGAACGGGCCCCACCCTTCCCTCATCGCACGCTCGTTTCTTGCCCCGGTACGCACTTGGGCGTACGCGGCATGGAATCGGCCATCCCGCGCCCGTAGTCATGTCAAAGGAGCATGCCGAATCATTACGGCGAAGTAGGAACCATAGGCTACTATACAAAAAAAAACAACAAAAAAAATCAACGGAATTGCTCTTTCCCCTCCCCCCCCCCCCCTCCCTCTTTCTCCTTCGCGTAGGATATCGTTCGGTTATTGGTAAACGCATTGCTTCAATTACGAAATGTAGGTTGCCTTCTCACCATGCCATGACTACCACGAGATGCAATTTTGTATGCCGTTTGCTGTATATCCATCGTCGTTTTGCTTCGAATTTTCTTATTTGTGCTCCATTTGTTTTGTGGAGATACCGGGGGGGGGGGGAGGCGGATTTTCCTAGTGTCAGCCAACTCCGGTCATGTAACAATATTATTTCTTATTGCCCGCACGCAATGCGCAAACGCGAATGAGCGTTGCTCGATCGTTTCGACCAAACCGTCATAAACAAGGAGCCGAGGATCAGGACAGCGAAACCCAGACTGACACCACTTGAGGAAGGGACGGGACGGGGGGAGGAGGGGAGATGGGAGTGAGGGGGGAGGAGGGGGGGGGAGGAGAGGAAGGGGTTTGGGATTTTTATTTATAGTTTTACGAGCTGGCCGCGCGGATGGTGAAGTTGGTGCAATACCGTTCCGGTCAGCATCAGCGTGCGCTGCAGCAGTTGACACCTTCGCTGCTCGCATTTATGTTTCATTTTTTCCCGTACGCTATATTCGCTCCAAATTGAGACAGTGCGTTTTGGTACCAGTTTGAGCGCAAAATAAAATCGATACCCAATTAGCAAATAATTGGATCCTGCAATGTAGCGACTCGAGCGATAAAGTAAAAGTTTTATAAATGCTTTTCAATAGCTGCTGGGTAATCAAAACACACACAAAAAAATGAAAAATTAAAGAAAAATTGAAATAAGATGTCTAAATACTAAAGTAAAATAGCACAGCAGACTAAAACAGGTACATATAGTAGTTCGATTATCGAAACAGAAAGAACAATCATTGAAATTTTCAAACACAAACAACTGGTTGGGCGAGAGATAAAAAGACGCAGTAAAACGTTCGCTTACAGCGTGCATTTCATAGCCTTGAGCGATCAGCGAGATAACAGCATTCCCGCCATCCTAAGATCGAATCCCAACGCTTCATGTGTGTGCCCTCCCTCTCCGATACACGTTTCCTGCTTATGTTTTGTTGTGTTTAGCAGCATCACCTTCTTTTTTTTGTTGACATTGAACGGAGGATAGAAGCCTTCTTTGCCCGTAAACCCCCCCCCCCCTGCCCTTTCCCACCACCACACACCCAAATCAATCAATGCTCATCGGTACAGGTGTTTTTTGTTCGATTCTTTAAGGCGATCAAACACACAATCACCGACCGAAAAAGGGTCACGGGTAAAAGGTGGCTTTTTGTTTAAAAACCGCGTTTGAGGCGTCGAGTCCTTCAGATTTTTCTCGACGCAATTATGATTCATCAGTAAATAACCATTTGTTTGGGGGAAAGGGAGGGGGGGGGGGGTTGAGAGGTTTGTTTTATATTTGGGAGTGGGATGTTTCTTTCCTCCCGTTTGTAAGAAATTAAGTTGATACAATATTTTGTTGATTTACAAAGATTTTGCAATAAGTACACAAACATTGGAGTTTTAAAGTCCGATCAGGCCTTTCCTTAATTTTTAGGTTAAGTGTGACATGAATTGTTATAATCTTTCTGAAAAGTGAAGCACAACACAAAACACACGGCTTAAGCCGTAAAGTTAAACACTGAAAATGTCAGCCTGACCTGTATCTCACCCGTACACCCTTTGGCCGGTGGAAACGAAAATGTCACTGTACATGGTCTGATACTGCAGTGGTGTATATCGGCCAGGCCAGCATATTGCACAATCTCGTCCACACGCGGTGCCACACAATCCTGCGGTGACCCTAATTTATATCTATGTCTTGTTGTTTTCTCTCTCTCTCTCTCTCTCTCTCTTGTTCATCGCCCTCTCATTTCTGCTTATCCCTTTCGGCGGGTGGTCGGGGTACGGCTTACCTGACCTACTCTGATTTTCGTTTTGGGAACATTCGGCACCGGCAGACCGATTGCAAGGCCAATCTCTTTTTCGCTTCAAAAAAATAAAACAAAACAAAAAAAAAGGAAAAGAGAAATAAAAACAGTCTTCATCAATTGGCGTCTCTCAGCCGCAATGTTTCTCCCGCCGGTTCGGGGGGGGGTATGCATTTATGTTACGCAATACCGCACGGCGCAGGATTGATTTGTCACGATCGATGATGAGAGGATGGAGGGGAGGTGCAGTACGAAAGAAAGGTGAGGGGGAGGGGGGGTGCCTCCACAGGCAGAAATTTTAGAGCATTAATGCTCTAGGGTTGCCGCTGCATATGAGGGGGAACAGCGATTACTCGATGCGATCAATTTATTAATGCAAAGGCTGGTGGGTAATTGTTTAGCGATTTTATTATCACCTTCTCATTATTGGAAAGGGAAAGTTGAAGAAGTTTCGTAACGAATTGTTTTTTTTTAGATCATTTTGTGTGTCTCCCCACATAACGTTCTACTAAATCGTGTAGAGAAAAAGTGTTTCACTCAAAGTTTCTGTGTAGGTAGCGCTGAGATTTGAACCAATGCTTGTCACGCATCAAATTGCACATAACGCGCTATCGCGCTACCCGTACGGCTATTAGAGTTCATCGGACGTTGCACGATGATTAGGCCTATTTGAATCGCTACCTCACGTAGACGTTGAGGTGCTCTTCGTCGATGGCGTGCGCTCATCAATCACTCAGCAAATCACAAACAACTTGCTCGCCGAATAACAAAAGGTTAATCGTTCACATTATGACACATTCGATTAGGGAGCCTGCACCGTAGCGGTTTGCTGTACCTTCCCTGTTGCGTGCGCGTCGCACTATTGTGTAACGCACGTGTCTGTTTGTCTAACTTTATGTGCGCTTATGCTCCGACACAGTGCCGTTTGCCCTTTTCCGGCCCCTTTGTCATCTCTTCGCCCCGATGGATTGGTTGCGTTTAGTAGCGTTTAAAGCGGGCACAGGAAAACAGGGGGCAAAGTAAAATAGCAACCATTTACTAAACAAAAACCAAAAAGAACACCAACAATAAGGTCGCGGTTCGCGGAGTACGAGTTCGCACCGCACACCACGCGGCAGGAAGTTGGGCTCACTGCTCAACTCTTCCCCCTTTCCGACAACCCTCCACCCCCTCCCCTCCCTCCATCACTCCATCCCACTCTCGATACCCAAATGGAAGTGGGATGGGATCTACTTTCACCGTGGTACCGCTGCACAACTGCACGCTGCACCACGCTACTTTTTTATCGGTGCGCGACAGTAGGGGGTACTTTGGGATTTGTGTTTGTTATGCCTAGCAAGTAAACAACTATCGCACCATGGTAATGGAGGGAGCGTATCGTTGGAGTGCAGAACACTAGCAAAAAAAAGGCCTCATTGAATCATTGAACGCTGCGCGTTTCGATTTCGTTCGTACTTATGGGGTCAGATATGAGAGAGAAGTAACAACAGCAACAAAAAAACTGGGACATTGCTGCTAGATGCTCATTAAGAAGCACACTGTGGATGTTAGGCAAACACTACACTCAACCAGCTGAGGACAGCAAGCATTAGGGAATGTGTGCTACTGTTTCCATACCCTTTTAGCAAAGATTTTCTCTGGCAGATGGTGAACTATTGCAATCGCTGGCACGCACAATACATTATTTCGCAACAAAGCGTACACGCTAGGCTCCGATCATTCTTTCCGACTTTGCGGATCTTGTGTCGATATGTAGCGAACCGTCTCGCGTCCTTTTGACACTGCACCTGCATTGCGGCACACTCTCCTCTAGGCGATTAATTTATTCGCTAGTGTGTGTATGTGGCAGTCGTTAAAAAAAAGGCCGATGCAAAATAGAGCCCACCAGCCCCGTCGCGTTCTTACGCCGAAGGAGTTAGTGGAGGACTAGCGTTCCACGTTTTCGGCCCAGTTTTGGCTCCGGTTTGTGCAAACGTGATTTAACACCCGGTTCGCGCCAATCGCCAATCAAACCCGGGCACCGGTGAAGGTGCGTTGCAGTTTTATTACTTTGACGGGTACGAAAACTGTATCACGACGCATAAAAATGCGACCTTCGGTGAGGTGAATGCATCCACAAGCTTCTGGTGACCTGAATCGATTGGCTCAAAATGTGTGTTTCTTGCAGCTGTGTGGTTGTTATGCATGGGGAGATTAAGCTTATAAAGCATTTTCTTAGACGAGGCGATGGTTGGTGGATTAAGTGAGCGTGCTGCAAGTAATATCTGTTTGCTAGGACCTTTTTCGCGCGGTCCTTTGACGGCATCTTCGTCTGCTTCGACCCTTCGTATGTTTTGAGCACATTCAATGCTTACTTTTCACTGCATCTTCAATTCTTCAACCCCAGAGCTATCAGGCATATAGTGCTATCAGCTGGATTAGATAATATCAGTTTGCTAGGACCCTTTTCGCGTGGAGTTTCTTCGACCCTTGGTATGTTTGGAGCACATTTGATGCTCACTTTTCACTGTTTCTTTCATGCTAGCACCCAACAGTAACGCTGATGCTAATATTCCACCAGATTAACCTTGCTATTGTCCTAAAGACATAGCATACCCCATTCCATTGGACATTCTCTTTATCTTTACATCTTCGCAAAGAATCACACCAGCGAAACGGGAGAAGGGTATCCGTGCTGCGCTCCCACCAACATTACCCGGGAAAGTAAACCTGCAATCGTATCCTCCATCATCCCCAAACTTCTCTCTCCCCTCCTGCCAGGCGGACGGACGTAGCCACCAGTGCCTTTCGCCTAATGGCAGATATTATTGCAGTCGCTGGTGCAATTTTTCCCCGACCGTGTGCCAAGGAAAACTAGAACGGACCAGGTTGGTACCAGCTGATCAAGAAGCCGAACGGCGGAGTCGCAATCGCCATCTCCGCTGCACACTAAATTGGTGCAATTCGAACCGCACAAAGCTCCGACACTGCGCAAGCACCGGCGATTGAACCAACGTCGGTGGCGTTGGAGACATTGCGCACGCGCGGTGTAAGCGAGACACATTGAGATTGTGTGTGAAAGAGAGATAAAGAGAGAGTGAGAGAGAGAGAGAGAGAGAGAGAGAGAGAGAGAGAGAGAGAAAGAAGAAGTTAAAATTTGCAAGTGGCAAATCGACTGCTGGCGGGAAGTCGTTGTGCGGAAGGTGAGCTGATCTCTCATCGATTGGCGGCGTGCACCGTGTGTTGCGCGCATCACTTGCAAATAATCGATCCGAATGGGCAACATGACGACCAGCCGACACCACGTTCGAGGCAGCAGGGCAAAGAGGGCGGGAGGAGAGAGAGGGGAGGTGAGGGGTGCGGGAAAGGGGTGGTTAGGTACGCGCATCAAATCAATCGCGAAACCGTGCGCCGTTGTGTAATGTCCGCGCGGCGCATGACTTTGGAGTCCTTGAGCGAATAGGGGAGTTTTGTTGTTGCGGTTCGGCCACAGCACCGACCGGTGCCGGCCTGGAAACACGTACAGCTCAGAACAGCCGTGCGGGTTTCGCGTGAGATTTGCCGAGATTGTGCGAGAACCGGACGCTTCGGGGGCTTTTGACGGCGCGCTAATGGCTGTTGTTTGCAGGTTTCCCATCTCGCTGCACCGTGCCCGTGCACCGTACGCCGCTGACGTTCGGTCCGGGTTGCACGTGAGCAATTTGTTCGGAGGACTTCATTTGCACCTGCATCAAAGGTCGGCATCGATTGGCAGGATCTTGGTAGGCTGGCTAGCGCTGGTTGGTAAAGGCGCATGTGTACCGTGACCTGCAATGTGGCACAGAACAATTTGTCTGCGCACGCCGAATGAGGAAAGCGCTTGGGAACGGTGTACTTTGCTAATCAAACTGTTAAGCAAAGATACGATTCGTGATTTACACTGCAGGAGTTATATCGTTGACGTCTTCTCACGAGCGAATGCCTAGAATAAGAATACCTTTTAGCCGACACCGGTATATGGTTACTTTGTCCTAATGTAGCAGTTGTCAGATACGGCTTATATTTTACAGAATTGTGTTCCTTTGAAGCAAGACCCGCAGGCACATTGGGAAGTTTATTTCCGAACAGGAGTCTCCAACTTTTGGACTTTAGCTTCGTCTTACAGAAGGTTAGAACCAGGATGCGTAAAATGTTTTGATGCGCCAGATCAAACTCAACTTCAAGGTCTGTAAAGCTGCTCGTCTGATTTCCGAAAACGTACGCGTCACCAGAAAGTTTGGTGGATATTAGTGGAGCTTCCTGTTTCTCAACGAGTGACAGCAATTCCTAGTGAACTATTAAGAAAAACTTTGTTTGTTTACCGTTCTGCACCCGGCTATTGTAACATTCTGGCGATTTTGCTTTGGTTTGAAGGTCACAGTGACTTCTTTTCCGAACAGGTAAACATGTCAATTACGTTACTCAGCGTGCAAACAAACACAGTGTCCCAAACTCCACGTGTTGTTTTCGAGCAGCGTCGAAGGCTGTAACGCACCGTAGTAGCGGATCGGTTCCGCAGGAATCATCGCGGACTTATGGAGGATTTCTAGGCAATGGTTGGCAATGTTGGACAGGATAATGCGGCAAGCGCAAAACAACGGCGACGCATTATGTGAAGCACCATGCAGACAGGGCCAGAGCCGACAGGCCATCTTGTCCTTCGTTGGTTCATTAGCTGTACACCGCTCTTCTATCGCGCACCGGTCGTCGTGTCTTTGCCCCTCCCTCCCCCATCCCCCTTCCTTCTTCCAGCTTCACCACCTGGTTGTTTCCTCGCCGGGGTCTGCCGGGGCGGCGGAGTGTTTGCGATTGCTTCGTGCACACATTTTGCGTAACCGAGTGCGCACCGGGGTGCGGGCGCCACCAGGCACAAACAGCCACGGGGCAGCGCGCCTGCGTGCGCGACAGGGGTTTTTGCACATACGCTTTGCCGGACCAAATGTGTGGTCCAAAAGCGTGGTTCGCACAGCATGACACCTGCGGACACAATACTGCTGCGGCTTGCCTGACCCTGACCTATCGAGGGTGAATTGCCACCGGATGGTATGGGAATTTTTTGGGCA
>STHB01018669.1:0-12274 GCA_018908115.1 Anopheles rivulorum
AGAATGTGCAGTATGGCAGTGCGTTAAGGGTAAAATAAAACTCTTGCAAAGAGTGCTGACAAAAAAAATTGATGCTCTGGTTCGTCGTGCGCTTGAAATTGTGCAGGACTTTCAATGCCCATCCAGCCTCGGCTCGGTCGGCTTCTGCCCTCTCTTTAATACTCTGCCTGCCGGACATTTGCAACGCAAGGGACATATTTCTACATCATCCACCATGCTCACGGGGGTGTGCGCAATAAAAACTCCCTTCACTGAGGGCAGCCTAGCTGGGAAAACAGAGTGCTATCACGGATTCGACACGCCTAACGTGATTAGATATAAGCTGTCGAAGCACAAATCGCACCACCTAAGAAGAGCTGCAACATACGGAACCGAAGAAAGCGAAGCGAGCGCAGGGGATCCCGAACCATCCGGACGAAGATTGATGTTTTTTAATTAAATTAGGATTAAACGAATTTGCTACGCCGCTGGCGCTGATGGCGGTTTCGCCGTGCCACCGGGAAGCGTAAGGGTCGATAGGTCGTTAGGCAGATTAATATGGCGACCTGTGTGAATGATTAGCTGGTCGGTGTGCAGGAAGCCACTTTCCACAAGAACGGAAGGATACTTTCGTTACAAACTTCAGCTTGCTGGCTGGGATGAAGACGACTCCCGGATGAGGAGTGACTCTCGCAGCGGCTCGTTACGCTCCAGCCCAAACCAAGCGAACACGCAGCGAACTGCAGTTCACGGAACTCTCACCATCAGACGTTTCGCATTACTTCAGGTCTGCTGCAACCTGGAGCAGTAGCTCCACGCCTCCATCCCAGGTCTGCACGCAGGCCACGTGCAGTCGGGCCCGAGTTGCCAACTTCCGGCACCATTTTACTGCCACTTTGCTGACTCACATCAAAACCTTTTGCGAGGGTGTCGAGTGTATTCCGCCGGGAGGAGCGGGAACATAAAGTGGAAAAGAGGGGGTGAGGGAGGGGGGTGGGAATGGTAAAAACTTCATGAAATAATTACTGGCAAATCGGTAACCGTCGCAGAAAGAGTGTGTGGGAGAGAAAGAGATAGAGAGAGAGAGAATACTTCGGTTGTAGAGCGAAGTTAGCGGGCGCGTCTCTATGTACGGCTAATTACATTTGATGACTTTTTAAGGAAGTTTTCCCTGGCAGGCGTTTCGCGGAAGAGTTAAAATTGAACTTGCTTGTCGAAGTTTGGCGCCGGGCAGAAAATTAAAAAAAAAAAAAAAAGATGTACACTACACCAGTCGCACCGTGTCAGTCGCAGCGTTGCCATTGTGCAATCCGTGATGCAGAATGATTTAAACTTTCCTGCAGCAGTGGCTTTTAACTCCGTGCAGCACATTGCGCTGGAATTGTACGTACGGATGCGCTAGGGCTAATGGATTAGTTTAATGAACATAAATTAGTGTTATTAAAAGTGAAGTGCTGTACAGTTAATGGATAATGTGCACACCTTGGATTCTGACATTCAGTGTTTGCTTATTGAATTTCATTGGCAAATTTCTGTACACTACAGGTTCTTGGAGATTTATTCATTCAGAATGTTATTTCTAGTAAATCCAATTCTCAATACTCGCTAATTTGATTGATTCAATCCCAACACCCAACAACGTTGTACCAGAAATCGTTGAATGTGCTTATAACTTCTGGATGTATCCAATATTCTAGCTTTCTCTTTCTCCATAAATACTCCGTGACATTTAAGGGACTAAAGCATTCTACCAACGTTCAAGATTTGTGTTCGCCGAGGTGCTCCAGATATATCAAAGTCTAATGTCTTTTCTTGATTCCTTATGTTTCAGGTTCTTAATGTGATGTCTGGTGGAGTTGTCATGCAACTCTTGAACACAAATGCAAAAATTCTGCAACAAATGCTGTCAATTTCATAATTTCAGTTTCTGCTGAAGACACCAAAATGTATACACTAATGCTCAAAGTGTTTTTGTTGGAAACCAGAAAACGAAGACTCAATTTTAAGAAACTTTGAAGCTATTACAAACTTACACTGACATTTATTTCACTTGCATCACTAATCGCTCAAAACTGATTCCGAGCTTAGAGTTGGCAAAAGTAATATATCCCATGGCACGAAGCGTTATATCAGGCCCCCTGACCCTTTCCGTTAGCGAAATTGCTATCCCACGGCACTCCACGGCGCTGTCCGATTGCATCGGATCCCGGGGAAAAGTGATCATCGTAGCGTATCTTCCTTGTCCGATTGTCACATTTAGCGGACGGGACTAGTTGAATAACCGGGCTGGTTGGGGTCGCATTGCCAAACCGGAAGATCCACCGGGGAGGTCTACGCATTCGCGCATTCTAGCACCGTACCATTGTTACGTCGTCCCGTTTGAAGAGATGTATAAATCAGTCAGTCTTGCCCGCCCCACCCGTTGGGTGCTGCAGCTTCCCAGCGCTGCCAGCTTCCCGTCCGGACACCACAAACCACCGTACAGGAGCGGGACCGTTCGCCGGGAAGATGGCGAATGAAGACACCGCCAGCGAGCGACCCGATCGGATCGTGGAATAATTGTAACAATGCATCGCCGACACGGGCACCAACCGGCCCGGGATGGGCTTCAAGTTACCCTTTTTCTTCTTCTACTACTCCCGCTTCATCCCTCCCTTTCTCCTCTTCCTCTTCCCCTTCACCCCTCGCGCACGGTCGTATTGTTTGACGTACAGAAATCCCTTGCACGGTAAAACGCCCCGATACCGACTGGCCCGTGACTACTGCATTTGCATTGAACAAGCAAAGCAACGGCAGCGCAAAAATATCGAAACGTGAATATTTTAATACCACGTACACCTTCCTTACATGTGCACCGCCTTGCATGAAGCGTCCTTCTGTAGCTGGATGAAAGGATGGACAAACAAAAAACAAAAAAAAAAACAAAATAAAGAAAAAAGCTCCAAGCACTAGAACAACGACAATCCCTAGCCGCAGGTAATGTCAACCCCCGGAACAGCCTTATTCTGGCGTACCGAAAACGTGAAACCTGCCGCCGGAAAGTTCACATTCGCTTCGCGGTGGAAAAGATGCGCGCTACCCCATTCCAGCACGCAGAAGACAGAAAGACAAACGCAGTCGTGAGGCGATATCGGTGGCGCTTCAGAGATGGTCGGCCCCAACAGTGCAAACCACGAAACCTCCGCCGGTCGGGTCCAAGAGGTCCCGGGTATCGTGCGGCCGTATTCGCTTGCCAGGATTCGGTACCGGTCGGCTACATCCCGCTGATCAATGAAATGGTGAAAGTTTGGCCGTTTCGGCGCAGCAGGTTCTTCGATCGGTGCAGACCGCGGGATGCTGTACCGACCGTGTGGCAAGTGCGGCATTTCGTTTCCATCCCGGCTGTGGTATGCAAAATAAATGTTGCTCACGCGAAGCGTTTATGCACCGGGCGCTTGTTTTTCGCTGGCGGACAGAATCGTTTACAACGGCGACAGGGAGGGATTTGTATATCTCCAGCTATTAAATGTCGATCATTATCATGTGCATCTCAAGTATGGGATATTGGAAAAATTCGATTTTTATGTCCAGTACTGTGTGAGTGCACCAACTGATACTGCGATCGTCAGGAAAGCATTTCTAAAGGAAGCATTTTTAACACTAGATCAACCAAGCGTTTTAAGCGTTTTTTTTGCCCCGATGTTTTCAAAACATTAGCTTTATTCGTAATCATCGCTACTATTTTTATTTTGCTGATTTTGTTCTCCTTGTGTATTCTGTCACAAATGGAAATTTAAAGATGAATTCGTTTACCAATAAAAGATCAAATAAATCAAGGCGTTGTAGCACTAATGTTAATTTTTTTATTTAAGTTTAAAATAAGAAAATCATTAAAAATAGCAAAAAAAAGGTATTAAACGAATTAAAAATTGTTAACAGGAACAAAACAAACTTGATCACAAGCAAACAAATCACGAAAGATGCAAAATGCGGTGCAACATTTCAAATCACAATTGATGGCAGTAATCCTTCTGTTGGTAAAAATTCCATTCCCAATTTCTGTAAATGATATATATATGCGACTAGAACCACTTACCTTACCTTGTGAAGTTTGGCACGTTAAGAGCAGTGTGTTTACCGCTTTCCGTCCTTTGTTTTACGTGAAAGAAGAAAATTTTCCAAACAACAACAACAACAAAAACACACCCACACATAACAAAGCCATTGCTGGCATTTGTCGCCGTTCACGTTCCTGGTGGAAGTAATTCCATAAAACACGGTATGAAGAAGTACAGGGCAACTTTTTCCCCTCCCGAACAGCACCGAAAAGACTTTGGCTACTTTTCTTCGCTGCACTTTTACATTTTCACTTGTTGTTTTTTTTTTCTACCCCTGCTATCCTTTTCGTGAAGCTTCACGGTAGCCGCCATTCTCTCGACGGTTGCCTCCGGTTCGCCGGTCGAAATGTGTTTTGTGCTTTCAGGCGAAAACCCGTCAACAGCAGGTGAAAAACTTTCCCATTTTCCAGCACAATTTCCAGCTTTTTTTCCCTTACTTTTCTTTTGCTTCCCGCTTTCCATCACCTTTTATCCCCTTCTTTCTAGGGGCGTTCTCGAGCTACCGGGGAGTGGACGACACAAAACTTTCGACATAAAACACTTAATACTCTCTTTTTCTTCGTATTTGCGCTGAAATTACCGCGTGCGTGCCTGCAAGGAAGCGCTAGCGAGCGTGCGGCGAACGTCCGACGGAAAACAGCCAAACTTACCTCGAAAATAGAAAACAGCGCCACTTAACTGCAAGCGTTCGACGTAAATAATGAACAGCTTTCTCCCTTACCGTCACGCAACGTGCCGGAACTTGAAGCACATTGCATTACCGAAAAGTGGGCAGATAAGCGAGAAAACTTACTACACTTACTCGCTCCAGATGCCGTTAAAGCCACTGCTACCGCTTGTGTCGGTAGCAAAACGAACACTCTAGACCACGTCATGAGAATGACACAACGTACAACCGGTAAAGCATTTTTCTTTCATTTGCGCACAAAGAAAAAAAGCAAACAACAAACGGGCTATTGGTTAGGAAAACTTTATAATATATACAGATAAAATTCTCATCACAATCGTCATGCAAATTGTTTCCTCGTGTACGTACATCTGTTTATCGTTCTCTGCCTAACTTCTGCCGTGAGCACATCTACCTTTTTTTTATTTTCGCCATCTGTCCACGCTGCTCTGTCACTAAATCTACTAGCTTCGCGCTTCCTACTAAGATGTTATCCTTTTCGCTGTTTTCGCTTCCATCGCCCTTCGCTCCTGTTGCTGTTGTGTTAGTATTCGTTCGATTAATTATGCTTGTGTAGGTATGCACTAAGGGACTTTGCCTTCGCCTTCGCACCTCTCTTATTCGGGGGTTGAAGGATGCAAAAATGAAATGATTCACTACAACTAATGTGTTATGTATATATATATGCGCGCGCGTGTGTGTATATATATATATATTTATATATATATATATATATATATATATAGATTTATGTTATGTTATCGGAAGTAACGCTCGTAAACGAAGCTCCTGCACGCTACAAGAGCAAAAATACCCATTGGAGGTTGGCCTATACCTATGGTGTAAAAGTGAATCCTAAAGACAAACAGCACGGGACACAAATACAACACGCAAAACGCGCACACTATCTACCGCATTCTCTCTCTCTTTTGCGTTTGCACACATGTGCACCGCTGGTTACCATTTATTTGTGCGCCTTTCTGTTTCTTTTTCCATTGTTTGCTTTATGAGTGTTTGCCGGATCTATTTTGTTTTTTTTCTCAGTTTTTTTTTCATTTCTTTTATGTTTAGCCAAAATTTTGTGTTTTTTTTTATTATAATTTTAGTATGTTACATGGACCCTACACAGTCAAGTCAATATTTGCTCCGGTCGGTTTGAATATATGTGTGTTTGTGTGCGTATATTTCCTTCTATGTGCAGCTTTCGCCCGTGGGGATTGTGTGTAATCCACTGAATGGTACCGAAGTGTCATCGGAACATAGAGAAAAAACATTTTGATTTATGTTTTTTCTTCTCTCACTGAAGAGTGTTTCAAATTATGTACAAAAGGAAAAGCAAAATGATAATTATCAAAAACAAAAAGTGAAAAACAAGAAACGACATTGAAACAGAAAGATAATCTATAAGATGAAAAACTGAATGAAAAAGTGAAGTAAATAGTTAACAAAATAACTAAAACTTTGCAATAAAAAAGTAATAAAGAACAAAATATAGAAAAAAAAACTAACAATTAAAACAAAAACCGTATGTCGGATAACGTGAAACAAAGCAAGTTGAGAAAAAGGGACAGAAAAGCACTTCATCCCAATTCGCACACAATTATTCCTCTAGTGCGTGCCTTAGAATGTGCTTGATGTCAGTGAACTTTTACTTACACACCCACCCACACGTATGCCACAACACCAACACGCTCACAAATTCGCTGCGCTGAAGTAATGTGTTAACCGCCACTGTTGCCGCAACACACGGCAAAGTGCATCAAGCGCAACACTGCACCGGAAATGTGTCCCCTGTACCGCTCGAACCTTACACTTACGCGCTTACTATTTAACTGCTGTTTCGGATTGCTGGTTTTCTCTCTTTCCTCTGTGTGTTTGTTTATGTGTTTCTTGTAAAATTGCAAAAAAATTGCAACACTTACTTACTTGCAAATGGCACCGGAACGAAACGGTTTAATCATGATTGCATCAAGGATGCAGGATGTATTTAAGGTGGTGTGGGGATAATAATAGAAGCAGAAAAAAAAACAATAGTTCGGAAATTAAGGATAATGGGAGGGCATAACAAGACAAGAGCCTGCGAAATGGTTCCATTTGGTTTTGGGTTTACCGTTCGCTTCTTCCTTTTTTCTCTCTCTCTCTCTCTCTCTCTCTCTCCCTCGTCCGTCGTTCGTTAACAATTAAACTTCTAAATAAGAAAGTAAAGGGCGCACATAAACCTCTTCTGCCTGCATGATATGACAACGTTGAGCCTAACCGCGACAACGATCCAATGCCTCGTTTCGGCACTTTTCCATAAACGAAACGATAAAAATAGTAAACCTCTTACCAACTGATATGCGGCTGAAGCGGACTGACACGGAGCGTACAAATGATTAATAGAGATTACATGGGTAATAATAATTTAGTGGAAAACAACTCTTCGCACTAGCTGGTGGTGCCGGCAAGAAACGTCATGCATTCGACTAACCTGCTTCATTCCCATCGAAACAGATCAGTGCTGGATGCGGCCATTAGAGGGAATAAGGGGGATTTGAGGGGGGGGGGAGGACATGAAGAATACTATGGGCGGTATGCCAACGTTTGGCCGCTCGTCGCGACCAGATTCCGGCGCGTTCGCCCGGGAAGTACGGCTAAAACAGACATCCACACGCTAGAACGTTCGCCTTGCTTCCCTTGCGATCGCGCACTGCTCCTTCGTACCCGGTACCGAATTACGCTTTCTGGTTTGAGCTGGCTGGCTTTCTGCGCAGTGCTGCGAACCTGTGCGCCCACGTTTGCCAGCGTTCGGCCTAGTAGCAGGAGCCGGCCTGTTGCTGGTATCGGCGCAGCCGCCTGTTCCAGTCATCCTTCCACTCGATGATGATCGTTTTCGGGCCGAGCATCAGATTTTCCGCGTTGCTCTTCGCGTCCATGCCGAGAATCAGGTAGGACCTGGTGGGACCGACAAAACGAAAAAGCGGACAGTGCTGTACCGACGCAACCAACGGTCAACGGTAGGTAGCGTTGCTTCACAACAACCCCCTGAACAACTTACTTGTTGATCTTGATGTTCGGGCAACGGCAGTCGAGATTCTTCAACGGTACCAGCAGCCCGATGCTGGACTTGCGCTGGCTCGCCAGCAGCAGCGGCCCGTTCGATTTGAACACCGATTGCACCTGCAGATTGAAGCGCACCTCGTCACGGGGCGAATTTTTGCCTCCGGGGGTCGTACGGCCCGTCACCTTCGCCATGATAGCTGTGTTGTTATAATTGTTTTGGTTTTGTTTTTGCAACAGTTCGAGCAAAAAGAAGGAGAGAGAGAGAGAGAGAAAGAGAGAGAGAGAGAACGAGAGATATTGTAAATGGTAACGAGATACGAGCACGGTTTGGCTTGTAGCGCAAATTGGAAATGTAAACACCCAATTACCATAATCGCGCTTGCAGAATTTGTTCAGGTTAAGCCGCTTCGTGTCGAATTTGCATTTGCCACAATCTGAAAGTGAGACGCATTAGAACGAGGAAAGGAAACGAATCAAATCATTACAATAAAGCACGGAAAGAAAACGATTTACTCTAACTGATTTATTTTAATTTTTGTTGTTGTTTGCAAGTACGAATCACCAGGCGCACCCATCGAAGAAAAACAAATAAAGTTATTCTAATTAATTTAAATTACATGTTACTAGGGCACAGTGTTAGCTGCAATCTAGTAATGCATTACTAGGTACAAGCAGCAATACATATTTGATTTGCATGTTGCGCAACATAAATCAAATTTCATCAATTTCATAGCGATATATTTGATTGAGTTTGCTTGTTGTTGTTATAGTGTGAAAAATACAAATTTGAACCGCATATAAAAGAAAGGAAAACCTTTTTATTGCAATGTTTCCATTATGCAATTAATTTATATGCAAATGTGCTTGCACAATGCATAACAACAACAACAAAAAAAAAACTGTCGTTGCTCACGTTGCATCGCCGGACTTGGCTTATTGGTGTGTTTTTTTTTGTTGTTGTCTCGCTCGCGCCCGCTTTTATTTTCATCGTATCGAATTACCAGGAATATAAATTCCAATAAATGAAACGAATCGAAAATAACAATGTTCGTTGGCTAACGACCAGCTAGAGCGCAAAAACCTGTACAAAAGCAACAATGGCTTGGGAAAACAACATGAATTGAGGAGCAAACAAAACAAAAGTTGGCCGGCAACATGCTAACAAACAGGTAAACAGGACGGGGAGAAGAAAATGCAACGAGTCGATAACAATTGGTTGGGTAAGGAAATGGTGGACTTGCCTGGTTGTTGTTGTTTTCGTACTATAAATTTATCTGGATGTTTTTAACTTTATTTTTTAAATTCTACATTGAACGTCATACCTTATCGCATAAAAGCATAAACAATACTTACTTTCTTTGGTGCTTTCGCTTGCATCGGGATCGTACTGGTAGGATTCGGGTGCCGTGTTCTGTGCCTGATGGTTGATGTTAATGACGCGTGGAATTTCTATGCAAATTGGGAAAGCAGAGAGAAGAAAAATGTACCGACGCCACTGCAGTAGAGCTTTACACAAACAACCCAAAGCAAGCGAAATTTATATTTTTATCTGTAACAATTAATTTTGCATCTTTCTAATGGCTTGGCCGTTCTTAGAGGGCGATGCCGATAAAGGGGTGGACGGAGTTATATAAGGGCTGCTGGTAAGCAGACTGCACAACTCGGAATGGAAAACAGTTTTGCTATGTTGCTGTAGCAAAACTGCAACGCAGCGAGAAAGAAAAGCGCTCGGGCTCATTTTAATTAACTGTCTCATTCGAGTGTGCAGTTCCGTTTGCCAGCGACACAGAGGGCCCTGGTCCCGCACGTCACGTTGCCCCAAAAACCGGTGGAAGGCTCCACAAGACTTCAGCGCCGCGCCTTCTCTTGTACAGTCGCGCTGGATGCCTTCCATGATTGCCCCTGTATGTTTGCTTTGTTTCCCCGGCTTCAACCCCGGCGGTGGCTTACGTACTTATGCACGGTGCAATATGCGAGCGGCTCTGCTGGTAGCCGCGGGCGCATCGGTTGCAGTTCAGTCCCGTTACGCCTTCCTTGCAGGTGCACTGGCCGGTCGTGTGGTTGCAGCTCTTGCCGGACGACCCGATCGGATGGCAGTCGCATGCTGTACCGAAGAAAGAGATGGAGAGAGAGAGAGAGAGAGAAAGAGAGAGAAAAAAGGGAAAGGAAATGAGCGAACGTCGAATCGGGAGGGGGAAAAAATAAATCAAACGAAACTAGAGTAATAGTGTAGCGGAATGATTTATGGAGCCAGTGCGCCGGTGTACTACCATGGCCGCCCAAGCCCGGGCCAACCACCGTGCTCCGGAAGACGAGATTGTACGCTCCGTGTGGTTTGGTACGTAACGGCGGCAAGATAGAGCGGAGATCTATCGATTGTTAGTGCAGCAGTCGTGCGGTGCAAGGCCACGCAGACTCGCTGTTATCTTCTGCCCGTATCAGCTTCCCAAACGCTCGAAGGTTACAGCCACGTTGGGCTGGAACTTGCAGCACCGTTCCAAGCTACTAAACGATTTCTTTTCGGACACCCCCTTTCGGTGGGAGGTGGTTGTGTGGGGTGTGCTTGCCACTTTATGCTGTAGCATGCCGTGTTTACCGTTATTAAATTGATTTGAAGCACTGCTGTGCCATCCCGCGGATGGATGGACTGATGTAGATGGCGCTAGTGGTGGCGCGCGTCGTTTCGGTGCAACCGTGGCCGGAACGCTAATGATGATTGACTTTTGCAAATCGAGCGTATCGTTTCCGCCAGTTGGCCGACCGATGAAGACGAAACAGTAGGCTAATTAGTCCTGTCTGTCTGCAATCCGACCGCCGTCGGCAGTGTCTGGAGCGGTAGACTCTTGTTGCCCTTGACAGTGATCTTTAATCAAACTATTCTTCGGCTAGGTACTGTATCGTTACAGTCATCGTTGCCCGCATTGCAGAAAGACAAGAGAGATTGAAGATATTCGGCAAATTGAATGCAACAAAAAAAAAAACCAAAAACAACGTGGGAGTGGAAGATACCTCGGGCAATCGGAAATCTGACGCTCCCAACGTTTCGATCCAGAACACCATGTCGATAGCATCGATACACCTTGAAATCGCTTGCTTTGCTTTGTCTACCTCGTCCACACGCCAAACAACTTCACAAGAACATTGTCTATTCATACAAAAAGAAGAAGAAGAAGAAAACATACATAGCAAGCGTCGCTGCAGCATAAATCTTGTCGCGTGTCGCGTGGGCCCGCGTACCGCACGGCAATTCACTTTTCCAGTGCACCACACCAATGTCTCTATTATTTACGTTAATTAAAACAAAACCATCCGTTCATCACGCAGCCGCCTGGTGCGGCTCAAAAACCAGTCATACAGAAGCGTTCGCCCGAAGGCTTGACGCAGACACATTGCCTGCGGACGTCTGGGACTTCCTTGACATCGGCTGGGAAGGTGAATGCTCCTCCAGCCGACAAGCGATTTGTTACCTTTATTTTTTGTTGTTTTTGTCACACGCAAACCATTTCCAAACAAAAGGAAACGTAAATAGCAAAGCAAACTCACGTATGCATCTCATATCACTTGACACACGCACGCACGGTACGTCAAACTAGGTTTGAGAGTTCAAACAGTATGAGTGAGTGGGCAAGTGGAAGAAGGTCTCTCCAAAAACTTACTCCCACCCCTCAAAAAAAAAAAATCATGCTCCAATCCAAACCGCTACTGAGGAAACAATGTTACGTCTGCACGGTGCGAACGACCAATCGCTCAGGTGTTGAAGGACAAACACACCACGGGGTTCCTCATCTGTGTAAGGGTGACTGTTATAGCGGATCCAAATTAAGCAACGCAGCAATCCCTCCAAACATCAAAGCGGCATCGTTTTGTCGTCCACTTTGCGAAAAGCGACAAGTGCTACAAGTCACCGTGGGTAAACAGTTACCACATGCTGCGTCGGCGAAATCGCCTGTAATGTTGGTTTGATTCAATTATTTATCGAAATGAAGCAGGATAAATCTAATCCAGTGGTCGGCACAACTCCTGCAGGGTGAATAAATTTAATTTCTCTTATGCAACCTCTTGCGAGTGTGAGTGTATGAGGGTGGTTCCATATCCTCGCACTGGCACACTGAGAAAGTTTGGTAATCTCTGGTCTAAATCGATGCCAAGGCGAAGATCTCAGGTGGCGATCACATAAAGGGTAGTCTGTGCTGTTAGGGATGAGATCATTATGCGAGATCTAGTCCACAGCGCTCCATTCACGCACCAAAACTGCTAGATCTTCCGCACGCGTCCGTATTCCTTTCGAAAGAAGCTAGATAAAATAAACTACGACCCAGATCTCCAATTTCTGACAGCACACATCATTATATTGCTTTTAAATCATAAAATTTTGATTCTTACTGTCCTATCTTCAGATAAAAAACTAGTTGAAATTGATAACTACGAGAAAAATGAGGAAACCATTTAGTTTGCAACGACTGTATCGGTATCGAATTCCACATAAGGT
>STHB01018723.1:0-12264 GCA_018908115.1 Anopheles rivulorum
AATGCTGCCAGCCCGCCTGAACATTCGTGGAAGGCGTGTTGGTGCTCGGTGCGCGCCCCACTAACACACATCCAAATCCAAACATCATCGACTTCGTCTTCTTCACAACCCGTGCGAAACGGTTGTGGAGAGGAAGAGGTGGGAAAGGAAGGGAAAGGGAAGGGTCGGAACGGGAAAGGGCGCGGGGAACGGATGGGATGGATAGATGGGACAGACACAACAATCCATCACACATCCTCCTACTTCCCACGAGCTACTTACGCATACACACAGCCAAACACACATGCACACACGCACGGTACGGTAAAATGCGATTGCTCTGGCTACTTTGATCGAACCGTGTCGGTGTGTGTGTGTCTGTCTACATCACTGTATCCTTTTGCTTTGTAAAAACGTACCACAAAACGAAACAGATAACAACTGCAACACATAGTTATTATGCTGCAAAAGTGCGATCCATCACATCACCTCACATTACACAGGAAGCGATGTTCGAAGTGGTAGCGCGAAAGAAATTCACGCACACTCGCAAAACACCCGGTTTCGCGGCGTCGTCTTTCGCTACACATTCGCACGCTGCTACACGGTTCGGTTCGGTGTAGTGGAGGTTTTTTTTCCTCCCGTTTTTTTTCTTTTTGTTGCAAAAATTCAAAAACCACCAACGAAGACGACGGGGGTGCGTGGGGAAAAATTCTAACAGAAACGAATTGAAAAAGAAGCATAACCTAACACAAACACCCGTCCGCATCGGTATGCAGCGGGGCTGAACGCTACATCGCGACACGACATGTGACGTCGCTGTAACGCACCGTTCTGTACGCATACAGCGAAGGCGCGTCTTGCCGTACGGGCATTCCGAAATGATGTGATAAAACGCACAACCATATACACATTTCACCCCAAAATGCGAGCTGTCTGGTAAATGTAAAACTTTGCAAATACAAACACAACCCAATGGTCGGCGCGACGCGTCATAATCGTAATGATTACGTGCGGACACGGATCGTCTTTTTCGAAAAATTCGTATGCAAAACGTCAATCTCGTTTCATTGAACGAGCCCGGAATGTGCATTCTGTTTCCATTAGCTGGATGCTTTGGAAATGTCAAAGTGAATTTGGTAATTTGTTGTTGTTATTTTTTGTTTTTAATATTGAAATGTCAAATTCACATCAAACTTTTTATCCACATAGTAGCCACATGTTGTTCGATCTGTGTGTGCTGTGATTAAACTGAACATAAGCATCATTATTAGTTTCTAGGAAACATCACCATTATTTCCTAAAGCAAAGAACAGCGAAAAAGTATCCATCTTCTCCACCGAAAATAGCTCTCTTCTTTTCTTCTTTATAAAACACACACGCACATCCGCCGGCCGGCCGGCTCTCATCAACCGACCAAGCATCGCACTGCACCGCAAAACGAGCAAGATGCGCTTTCGTGCACATGTTGCGCACATGTGTGTTGCTGCTTCATTTGCTTTTCTTCTTTGAAATGAAAATTTAAAAAAAAAACACACAAGAACACACCCCAATTGTCGAATCGATCCTTTCCTACAAACTTCCCACTGTGCGTACATGGTTTATGATATATGTGCCTACTCTAATTGAAAGATACGAAAACAAATCATCAATTTGCACAACAGCATCCATCGCAGAAACGTGCAAACACACACACACCTGTAGCGAAACCGCTTTCGTAGAGGATCAAATGCAGGGTGCAAGATTGTCAAAAAATTTCTACGAAAAATTTCTCTATGCATAACACAGTAGGAGTCATAACAACAAACATAAAAAAAATCCATCCTTCCCACCCCCTCTAAAAAGAAGCAACAAAATCCCCACAAACGCTTTCTCTCTCCCATGCATACACACGCATACCACCGCAGCGGCGGCGGTACGTCGTCGTCCATCAGCGTTTGTACGACACGATGTGTGGTACACATATATTATTGTGCCTGGTCTGCACTCGCGCGATATCGAGCGAGCACGCTCAGCAAGCAGCACACACTCACGCACGGTGGATTCGCACACCACACGCACACACGCGGTCGCGTACACACGCAAACGCAACGCACACGGTGGGTACGATTCGACCGGCGAAACGTGCACAATGACCTTGATTTTGGATTTTCTTTCGCTTCGTTCGTTCGTTACGTCGTGCGTTCTGGCGTTCCGTTTATTCCTTCTTCTTGAAGGGCAACAATGGCACAACGGACAGGAGGCGGGCTGGTGGGGGCAATTGGGCATCACGGGTAGAAGGTAGCCGTGGCGGGCAGGCTATAACATAACGCATAACGACCGTCGGGGCTTAGAAAAGAGCGAGAGAGAAAGAGAGAGAGAGAGAGCGCGCGCGCGTAATATTTACGCGGCGGCGGCGGCGGCGACAAATCGCGCCACGCTCTTGCAGAAGACTTGTGCGGCTGCGGCTGCTGCTGCTTGCATGCTTGTGCTGTTCTTATGCGTACGATTTGGCCTGCCGGAGGGTTTGTGGCCCACCGTACCGGATGTCTAATGGTTTGGGCTTCCTTCCAAGCACCGAAATGGCCCGCGAGCCGAGCAGGGCCCGGTCTTGTCCCGAGACGACGACAAACGAGTTTAATTATTTGCATATGTTGGACATTCACCTTTTGCTTGACACGTTTGAAGCGTTAGAAACTTCACGAGCAGCGCAGATTTTTGTTGTTGCCGTTTTGCTATCCGGAGCATGGGCAAATTTTATATCGCTCGTCGATTTAATTCACATCTACGAAACGAACACGATGGATAGCGTATGGTTTCGTGCTATAAATGTTTGATTTGCTGTCAAAATTGTTTGACAATTCTAATTTCATTTGCTATAAAAAACGTTTAAAAATGACAATTCAATCATTTTATAGCAAACGATTTGAGCTTGATCATTCTGTCATCGCACACTAGTTTCTAATTAAACACAAAACGTCAAATGAAATAGCAACAAAACGCACGATTTGTTTGGGGGCAAATTAAAAGTGAACCAAACGAAACAAAAAAAAACGGTGGAAGATAAATGTTAACCTTGACCGAGGTTAATGATACACACGGCGTAGATCTTTGGAGCCTACCCGCCAATCCACGGCACATACCTAACCACACATACACACACACACACACACACACACACGCACGCGGTGGCATTGGCCTTTTGGTAGTTTCTTGTGCGGGGTGTTTGGTGTGTTTTGTTCGCCCGTTCTTAATATCCCACCGCAAATGGCAAACCCCCTTATTCCCCAGTTCCCTCAACCCATTTTACATCCTGGTTCCATCGCCCATTAGAAAAAACTAGCCAAATTTTCACATTCGCCAAATTGCTTGCTGGCGGAATAGAGCAGAAACCTGTACGGCGATAGAGCATAACAACATCCACCACCGATCCGGCGGGTGCCATGATTTTATCTTCGCGTTTCCTCTTGTAAATGAAATAAAGGCGAGCGAGGAAGAATGGAACAAACGAACGCAGCAGGCTCTGCTTGTTGCTCTAGGATTTTTCTATCGCAAAGCTTGCTTTGTGCGACGGAAGGGTTGTAGTGATTGTAATTAAAGTTTGCAGACAATTAGATCCCGATGTATGATAAATTGGGTGATATGTTTTATTTGTAAAACAATTATATTTTTTCTTGTTTTCGCGTAACTTTTTGCATTTGTTGAAGAAAAAAAAGAGATAAAAATTTTAAACGATTTAGTTATAGTAACTAGGATTTTATACCATACAAATATTTACTATAATTGAATTATTAAATTATGCCGAACGTGTAAACAGTTGAAATAGAATCTTCGGCAAAAGTACACCTTCGAGATCCTTTCTATGGATTGTTTGTCCTTAAACTAGGTACCATTTTATCTACCCAGCAAAACTTTTATATGGTTGCTATGATTGTTCTCCCTATTGTAAATAAAATAGCTCAAGGTAAAAGCATCAACCACGGGTAGACAATTTTAACTGCCAGCTGTTGAAATCTGGCCACCCGTAAACGGTTATGGTGGGATATTTTGTACTGGTAATACCCAGGTATGCAAGATGAACGGGCAGTAAAGGGATGAAACGGCTATTGGACACATGAGTACGAGCTGATCATTAAGCGGTTGCTGTACTGATATTTTAACCCATCGTAAATATAGTTCTTTCTTTACAAAAGGTTCAATAGAAGACGTATTAGATTTCAAAGGGTTAATAATTTTAATTTTCGTTATGGAATTAATGAAAAGAATTAATCGTGTTACGATGAACAGCGGGATGAATTCGCATCATTATTCAAAATGAACTTCATAATGAAATGAACAATGAAATGAATAAATCGTTGCAGCAGGATCAACAGCACATTAATGTAATTTGAAGATGAAATTATTTAAAAGAATGAAAACACTATCCAGCTAGTGCTGGATGTTTTGAGTTTCCTTTAAGTTCTACAATAAATTACAGTAAATGGTTATTTAAACAAAATTTCTTTTTAACAAATAATTTTGAATTAAATTTTCCAGCGTTAGCCCAACAACCAACCACCACGCCTAAGTAAATGATGTAAATTACAAAGCTATTGGTTTTTTTGTTTTCTTTTACCAGCCCCCCCCCCCCCCCTATTTATATATTCGCTGCTGCGTTTTAAAAAAGCAGATTTTTTTCTCTCTCTCCTGGTTTAATTGCAATTTCTCTAACTTTCATCCGCGCACCCTTCGCGGCACCACTGGGGGCGAACCACCCCCTTTCCCACACACTCTCGATTCTGCTCCATTTGCACAATTTGTGCTTATTGATTATTCATCCTCACATTTACACATTTGCCCCTCCCGTGCCCCGACAGCCTGCCAGCCGTGAGGCCACATCGAATCGATACGCGGATAAGGATGAATAATGGAGCAGTCCATAGTGCGCCGCCAAACAACCAATCGTCGCCCAGCCGTGGTCCGCGCTCAGACAACGAACACAAAAAATGCACAGAAATAACTCTAACTTAATTCAATTATACATCCTATTGATTTTTTGTTATATTGTTTTGTTTTGTTTCTCGTTGTTGTTGTCCATTTTTTTGTTTGGTCCGTTCTGTGCATGATGCGATTTCGTAATGCAAAAGCTACACCCATCCCCCCCCCCCCCCTCTGCGACATGACCAACGGTCCTAAAAAATAACAACAAAAAAGTAGAACAAACGATGGCAAAAAGGACGCTTCCCTTACAGTGGAGGACGAAAGAGAGAGAGAGAGAGAGAGAGAAAAATCACAAACACACCAAATTGTTGCGATTGAATGGAGTAATAAGCGCGCGCCCTTTGGTCGCCCCGCAAAGGAAGGGAAGGATGTGGAAATTAAAAAAACAAAAGCAGAAACAAAACAAAAAATGCAAATACTTTTAAAAAATAACACACAGCTTTTATACATTTTTCACAACGCTACCGGGCGGGTGACTGTGTATGTGTGCTCTTCGGCAACAAAAAAGCGTGCGCCATCATCATCAGGGAGGCGGCGGGGAGTTGGGGAGGGGGGGGGGGGGGGGGGGGGGGGGGGGGGGGGGGGGGGGGGGGGGGGGGGGTGGAGGAACTGCCACGTTTCGGGGTTGCGGACTGGGACCATCCCCTCGCCCCTTTCTTCCCCCTATCCCCTCCCTCACCATGGGCTCTCCCTTGAAGTGGTGGTGCCACACCACTTGACACATTGCGCGTGCCTGTGTCTGTGGCGCTGCTACCGCCGGTGCTATATAATATGCACGATTGAAAGCTGTTCCTTTTTTTTCTTCTCCCCCAGCGTGGTTGTACTTTGCTGCTAGCGAAATTAAAAAAGCCTGGGACGGGGGTTCCCCCGACCGGGAAAAAAAAGTGAACCTCCAAAGCTGGTGAATTCAACACACACACACACACAAAACAGCCAACCAACCAACCAAGCCCCACAAAGATAGCGAATTCCATCCTAAATAAACGATATCGCAGCGCGCCAATGAATATGCGCACAGGATGAACAAAAACGAATACACATACACGTAACAACAACAAAAAAGTATGTATATATATATATACATATCAGTTTAAAAAATATATTTTAACAAAAGAAACAAAAAAAAAACGAACCCATTTTCAAACTCTAAAGTTAAAACACCCAAATGAGCGGTAGTTTAACAAACAAAAAAAAAAGGAAAGCAAAACTTCAACGCTAACAAGTAACAAAAGCAAAAAACAAGATCAGATGAAACTCAAGTGAACGATAAACGATCGGGCGGGTGCTGCGCATGCAAAGAAACCGAACCGAAAACCGAGCTCATTTTATATCATTTTTATTCCATTTTTGCTCTTCTCGCTGCCGGTTCCACTCGGACAATGTCCTTTCTATGGTAATAGGGTAATATAGCTGTTGGATGGCAAAAAAAAAAATGTATATATATTTAAAAGCGATAATTTTCGTTCTTTCTTGCTAACGTAATTTTTCCTCCCCCCTTTTTTCTCATTAACTGTGTAATTTCGTTAAGTTTTTCGGTCGTTTCGTTTGATCTTCGTTCGGTGAAATATTCGCTTCACAAAGGTCGTAATGGGTTTATAGTGGTTTATGGGGGAAAAATGTTCCACTTTGACTGATCAAGTAGTAGTTTTGGACAATATGTTGACTAACATGTGAACTGCCATCTTCGGCTAATTCCTCTTTTTATCACTATCAACTTAAGGAGATGATTTATATCCCATTTCTAGTGATCTTCTATTGGAGATTGGTCTCAGATGGATTATTAATCATTAAACTTAATCTTATCACTAGCCTACTTCTTCACGAGTCGATTATTTAATTATTCAAAAGCCAATTAATCGAATAGTTTTGAGGCCACAGTCAACAATGACAAAGGTTTGACGAGTAGATACTCATAGAAGATCATACATCTACATACATTTCGACATAAGACCCAACCAATGTGCAGCGAATAAGGCGATCGTCAGTTTTCGATGTGCTGATCATGTTATTAGAATGATACCGGACAACCACACACGCAAAGAAGTCAATGTTTCAACTATTAGCTGGGATTTGGCCTACAGTTTCGATCAATTTGTAAGTGTATTTAAACTGTTTTGTTTAGTTTTAGTAGCTGTTATGGTAGCTAACGTAATTAATACGTACACTAAAGGTTCGTGACTATGGAGACATTATTGCTCTTCCATCTGGTTGCTCGTTTTCCTCAGCTGCGAAAGAAATGTTTCACTGTGGTAACGTTTTCCCATCACCATTGTTTCCCCCGCAACTGCACCCAAATGTATCCCAACACATATGGTCCCCAGCAAAGAGACTCACGAATTCGCACAACATGTTTCCCACTGTCTTGTATCTCTGCACGACCTGCAGCAGCAGGCAATGAGCAATGAAAAGACGTTAACAGGCACAGAAGAGTAGCCTCTTGTTTCGCAGTTTCCCACCTCCCCCCCCTCTCAGTGCACGAAAAAGCCACCCAAATCACCCAAAAAAAAACTCGCCCCCAAAGCGCTCCAAACCAATTGCCAAAAATAAAAAAAACCCCGAACCACATCCATCCATTGCACTAGTGGCGGCCGACCGCAAAAGCACTATATATATATATATGTGGAAGCAGCAGCAAAATGCCAGCACCGGCAGAGTAACACACACACACAAAAGTGCTCCCAATCGGAAACGTGTGCCTCTTCCTTCCCTCGTGTGTGCCGGAATGTGCAAATGAAATGAAATTTGCATGCCAACCTTAACGGGGTTTTCCGAAAGCTGGAACTTTGGATGCAGAAAGAAGCAAGAAACTAGCACAAAAGTATACGTGCAAGTGCTTAATTTCAAAAAAAAGTAATGTGTATTTCATGAAATTGGCAAGATATTTGAAGTAAAATGGCTAAATATAACAAAAGAAAGAATTATCTTGAGATGTTACATTAGTTGAAACATTAAACGAAGGTTTTACGAGTCCGTTTGGAAGTCTTATTCGATCATTGTCTGAAAGGGATAATCTGATAATTTCAAAAGAATATAAAATAGAAACAAAAATTTAGAAATGAAAAATTTCATTATTAATTTCATAAAACTGTCTTTGTTTGTTTAAAAAACATAATAAGCATTTATAATATTTAGGTGAAATAACTAAAAAGACTGATCGAACCTCATCTTTTTCTACTGAACCATGTTGAGCTTACATGCTTGAGGTGAGTTTTCTCCATTCCTATTTTCCCAGGTAAATGACACCATTCATGTTTGAAGTGTTTGTTTTGAGTGTTCTTAAGACTGCAAAACGAAATGATTTAGTACTGAAAACGAAAAAAAAACTCCATCCCCATTACTACTTCACATCACCAGTTCACACATTTTGCATTCAAACGACGAACAAAAAAGGAACTGGTTATGGTGCGTTGAGACTCACTCATGGGTGTATTCTTTGCACTCATCACTACACTGAAGCATTCGAAAGGATGTCTTCTTTGGCGGCAGTTTGCTTCCACTTTTAGCAACTAATTCTCGCCCATACGGCTATATCCCGGAGAGTTCACTACTACCAACAACTCGCGAATGGAAGATCACCAATAGTAGTCAACGTTTCCTCCTTCATGCCAGACTCTTTTTCTTTTTTTCTGTTTCCCTTTTTTTGTGCTTTGCTTTGCGTTGATGAAAAATGGAAAATCGGACGCAAGGCTGCATTGGGGTGGCAAAGCAAAATCAACCGATCGGCACACTATCGGTGATGTGTCGGGTATTACTCCTTTTTCCGGCTTCCGTTTCACTCGGATCACAGCCATCAAAAGAAAAATCCGGAACTAATGCGGATGGGGTAGAGGTGGTAAGGTGGACGGGATTTGTCTTATTTTTGCGCCCCGAGGGCGATTGTCATTATAATTTATTTTCTCGATGACGTAAATACTTTTTGCATACGCATCTGGTTGTTGAGGTTTTTTTTTTAATCTTTGCCGCGTATCAATCTCTCCTTTTCTCTTTGTATATATCTCCCTTTCTAACGCTCAATGAGTCAGATTTGGAATGTATTTCATCTCCAGTTTTTTCCTTGTTTAGTGGAAAATTAACCCTTCAGATTATGGTATTGTATTGCAATAGAGCAATATTTTTTCTATTTTGATCAACTCATAAGAAAATACATTGTTATGATTTATTAATTAAATTTATCTAATTGAACAATTATTGTAAATCTTATATCTATTAAAATTTCATTAACATTAATTTAAATAAAGTTTAATAATCATGACAACTTTTCATCCCATTGTCCTACCCTGTCTCGATGATAAATTTGACGTAAAAGCTGTCAAAGCGCGCATTGAACTGTCATTCGGTAAAAGACAGTAGCATAAACAACGGTCAGCTGTACTATGTTCAGGTCATTTGAAAATAAACATTCTTTTTCATTAATTTTTCCATTTAAACGTTACTGATTCACACAAATAATTAAAAGTGGAAGCTAACATAAACTTCACCTTTAAAAGACTAAACAAAATCATTCTCATCGAAGGGTTAATGCAGGATCCAATTTTTTTTGGCCTCCCTAATGCTATAGCCGCTGTGTGTGTGTTTTTTTCTCTATCCCTTGCTTCTTTTGCCTCTTCATCCGCTCCATAGCCCGGGAAGGATTTTCTTCCTTGAACCAAAAGCAAAAGAAGGTGGTTATAATCTCTCTGTCTTGCTATCGATCAATTGATGGAGTGCGATTAATAAGAGGACAAAACGAGAGCAAACCGAGTGTGTGATAGAGAGAAAGGGAGAGAGAGAGAGAGAGATAGATAGAGGGAAATAAAATCAAACGATAGAGTGAGCACGAACTACATCGTGCTGCTCCCGATTGGCCGATTTGCATCGAGTGTTGGATCGAAAAAAAAATTAGAAGATAACAACCAGCCCACCACCCCTCCAACCCAAACCCAAACCCAACCGGGAAGCATATGGTGCTGCCTGTCGAGAAGAAATTCCCGGAAAAATATGCACCCATCTTAACTCTGGGGTTTTTGAAAAGCCGGAAAAGGGAAAAATGTGCGATCCTAGGAATGTCTAGAGAAAGAGAGAGTGAGTATATTCGTTCACTGGAACTTGAAGGGTTTAGTGAGCGCACTCGGCCACTTCATTTTGAATGGGATTGATAAGAAAGTGAGCAAATAACCGTAATTATTTCGCGCTTTGTAGATTAATATTGGGCCAAGTCTTCCTTGTCTATTCAACGCTATTAAAACAAACAATTGAGTAGTTGAAAGAGTTTAATGTTTCGAACGACAAACCGAACTTCACACTATTGACAATCGAAAAGAATCATATCCAAATTTATTTCTGCCCTCCCCCAAAATGTCCAAGTTCCGGGTACTCCAATTGTACACAACAGAGCCTGACGGCAAGGATGGCGCGCGCATCCTGTTTCGAACACGTGAAGCTATTTCATGCTTTTTTTTGTGTTGTTGCTTGTCTGTCAGCCCTTTCCCTTCGAAGGTGGAAAGCGCTCTTTCTTGTTAATGATGCGCGCAATGGAATGGGTATGGGGTGCGGGGAGAATGGCCAAAAAATAAAAGCAAACTGTCACCATTGCGGCCCATCCATCCATTGCTTTTGGCATTGCTTGCATATCAAAGGATTCGTTCGGTAAGGCCCGGAGCACCAGGGTAAGGAACATTTCCTTCGTCGTACTGAGGGGAACGGGTTTCCGGTGGCACCGAGGGGGATGGAGATTGAAAAAAAAAGGTTTTCATCTGCGTGTGCAGCTTGTTGTATACTAATTTGCTTCCCAAAGTAATTGCTTTTCTTTTTCTTGTTTTTTTTTGTTGTAGTAAAACTCTATTCGACCGCTCGAAGAAGATGGGGCTTTTTTTCCTTAATGGGAGGAAAAATAGGAAATGGGGAAAGAGGGGGGGGTGGAGGAAAAGGGAAGCTGTCCTTTATTTTTTCTTTTTTTTCGTTTTTTTTCTCTCAGTGATTGTGCGCCTTCCTCTTTCTGCTGGTGTAAATAGCGATATATTTTTTTAAACGCGCAATCGTCATTTAAGGCTTGCGCAAATAGAGGGAAAGAAAATTTAAATGTGGCACCTTGTTTTTTTCCTTTTTTTCCATTAAGAATTCTACAAACATATTGTGGTTTTGTTTTTCTTGACTCTCCTTCTTACTCGCTTTACTGCTCAATATGTAATAATAGAACATTTTATCAATTATTTTACACTTGCTTTTAAAAAAAAAAAACAATATTTTTACAATTTTAAAGTACTAAAAATGCTTATCCCAAAATAAAAAGAAAGAAAAAAACTGCCCAATGGAGCACTCCTTTGCTGATTAGACGTATCCCCCGAAAAAACGTTACTTTGTTTTGCTTCATTTACACCAGCTACAAGCGAGCGTTTGAACAGGAGAACGAGAGAGAGAGAGAAAAAAAACACACACAAGAAGGAAAAAGGTTAAATTTAGCGACTCTTTCCTGCGGGCATGGACGGACGGACACGCACTAGTGCTGTGCCCAGAAGAAGCAAAAAAAACACTTCAATTTACACACGCTTTCGCGCACACGTACACACACACACACACACACACACACACACAGCAGAGCATAGTGCGTACTGTGTGTGCGCCAAACACACCAATAAAGACGGCACTTCTTGTTCGTTCTTCATCTTAACTGATTAACCAACACGGGGGCAACCGCTCGCTCGCTCGCGGTTCGAAACAGAAACATCGACCCGGGGGAATGCCTTCTCTTTCACACGCCAACGGGCCTTTTAATGCGGGCGGGCTTTTCCTTAAACCGGCCGGAAAAAAAAATCTTGCAGCCTGGCCATCGTCATCGCTGTCGACGTTTTCGTGGTAGTTTTTCCGCACATTTTCGTGTCGTGTGAGTTATGTGTACATAAATCGATAGCATTTATACTTATTTTTCTCTTATCTTGCTAACTTGGCTGTCTTCTTCTTCTTTTTCTTCTTCTTCTTGGGGGCGCTTTCACGCTTGCTCGCTTCCACCCCCCCCCACACACACACACACGCGCGCGGACAGAAGTTTGACGTACTTGCACGCCACCCTTCCGCCTTTTCTCCCTTGCTTCCCCCACTCTCTCCCCCCACCATGTCAACCGGCAAGCGAGAAATAAAACTCATCAGAAAAGTGTGCATTTTTTCTCGGAGTTTTCCCCCAAAACCACTCCACCCCTCTCCCTCCTTCCCACCCACCCATTCCCCCCAACAGAAGGGAAAAAAAAGTGCCACCCTAGGAGCAAGAGTAAGATAGTTGCCCGCCCCTGCCCCACGGTAAAGATAGAGACCGACCGAAAAAGCATGATGCATACAAGAGCAATTGCGATGAAA
>STHB01018733.1:0-25550 GCA_018908115.1 Anopheles rivulorum
ATGCAGTCGGATTTTCCCACACGAAAACCATGGCAACGGAGATCACACTTCCGTTCGATTGTGCAATTGATGTTTGCGCTTGAAATTAGGATTGATTTGAACTTTTTCCTGTCGGCACCAGCAAGTCTTGCAAGTGTGTGTGTGTGTGTGGCTTTGTGTGTGGTTGTGTATGTGTGTAGGTGTTTGCTTGATCAGGAAGCTTTTGAGTAACAACAACAACAACAACAAAAAAACGGACCTCTTCTGTAAGATGAGCGATCGTTGGGTGGGCGAACGGTGCATGAAAAGCTCGACGCAACACCATGCACACGCAAACAAACGAACCGTTCTAAGGGAAGACTAAACCCAATGTCAACATGTACACTTCTGTCGGGCTTTAATGCTGTCAATTATTCATTTTTGTTGTTGCTGCTGTTGTGCTTCTTTGTCGCTTTCGGTAAGAAAAAGGTATACCGTACGTAGTTAACACCAGAATGCATACAAAAGCACACATACACACGCGCGCGCATAAAGGTTGCTGATGGTAAAGAATGTCTTCCGATGCTGCGTTGTGCTAGGGCCGAGAGCAACGCCGAGAAGTCTCGAGCAAATCGCGAACGAAAGACTTGAGCGAGCGCACAGGCAACGAACCCGTGGTTGTTTGTTTGTTTGGCCGCACGGGTTTAAATTTGTTTATCAAACACTGTGCACTATATTTTACCTGCTCGTGGCTTCGGCTAGCTATTGTTTTAAGCCACTCGGGATAACTCGATTTAGCGCTTAGTTTATTATTTAAAGCATTCGTTTTGCGATGACAGTATCATTCTTCACTTTATGTGTGAAAGTGTGCTTCAATATTACAATTTATTGTTGCTTCTCACCATCACTATCACTATGTTCGAACATTTCGGGACACAATCGTTATTGAAAGCTGCATTTCTTGCTTTTTCTTTGCGCTTTTTCTGGTAGCACAACATGTACATCATTATCTTGTCATGATGTGTCCCGCGGACCGAACAGAGGCATACACAAACCCGGTGGGCACAAAACAAACTGAACCAAGCGAAAAAAAACACACACACACACACATGCAAAGGTTACAAAAAAGGAACCGAGTGTAAAGAATGTAACCTCCTTCTGGGCCGGCAGTGGCATGCGGTAAGTTTGACAATTTGGAAAAACGCAACGAACGCAAACGAAATCTGCAACAGGTTCTGGGGCCACTGAACCGGCTGCATCGGCACTGAAGGAGCTGTACGTTCGTGCTAATCAGCAACGTTTTTGAACACCTTTTCTTTGGGCGTTTGTAAGTGGTATTTATGTCCAACTATTTTGTTCACTGCTTATCAGCAGTCAACGTGCATAATGATGAATTTGTTTCGCTTTCGAGACAACCGTGCACCACATATTGTTCAAACCAAATGAAACCAATTATTCAAATTCTTCCAAATATTTGTTTTAATGTAAAAACTGCAAACACTAGTAAGAACACTGGTAAACAATAAGCACAACTTACGCAAAACACTCCACTTGAAATAATCGGTTTGTTTGTTTGTTTTATTGTTTAATGTTTTCTTCGTAAACTTTCACAAAACACTAACTTGTTCTCGGTCAAGAAAAAAAGTGTTAGATTTTTTTCCCCCGAGCAGCGAGAGCACACTTTTCACAGGAACCGCCAGACACTCCCGACTAGTCGCTGTGACGCGTCGCAAAGAACTGTAAGCGATCTCGGTCCCGTGTGAGACTGGATGGAGCGAGATGTCCGCTCAACGCGATCGCGCTCGCAAGCCACGCAGCATGCATATGAAGTTTATGCTGTGCTCTTGAGTTCAGCATATTTATTAAACCATACTCTCTTCTTAAACCACTCTCTTTCTCTCTCTCTCGGCATACGTGTATGTTTTGTGCTCATTTTCTCTTGTTTCATCTTTTTTTGTAAAGGCTACCCCGTTTTTTACCCTACGTTTATCATCGCAGATTCTTCTGAACATCGCGTTTGTCCCGATGCCTTCTCGAATGCCTAGCCATGGCGATGAGGGTCGCCGGGCTTGTACCGGAGGGCTTAACCTTTTCTCTCCCGGAGTTTTCGAAGGTTCGATGGGTCGGTATGCCTCAGCTCGTTTTGCTCACTCTCGTGAGCTTTGGTGGCAGGACCCGCTTTGTAAGACATTCCACGAGCGAGGATACCACGTACCTGTTCCACGATTGGTACTGTTGCGAGAGAACTCTTGCCATCGTGCACGGTTTCGTTTTAAGAAGTTTGGAATTTTTGTGGATTTCTCCATAAGAAACTCTAATTCGAACATTATTACAGAAAATTCTTTTGAATTAAATCGCAGTAGTCTGGTAGAAATTTGACAACGATGTTGTCAAAATAAAAGCCTACTGAATCGCTCTCGAAATCGTGCGTTTTATTGATACAGTACATCAGCTCATCATACCACAGAACCGCTTTCGATAGAAGCCCAACGGCGCCTTGCTATGGCCAACTGGCCATGGAGAGGACATTAAGGTACGCTCAGCAGCGAAAAGCGGCAGGGTTCCATGAATACGCTTCCAACCTTCCTTCAAAAACATTCAAACACCACCGCAAACCACGAGCAGCCCGAAACCGCAGCATCCACACACAGCCAAACGGCACCGGATCGGTAACCGAAAGAACCTAAAAGATAAAAACCGAGAACTCCCGAAGGAGAAATGATCGCGCAATGCGTGAGAGAGCGCGATTCGGAACGGGTGAGAATTGATGCGAACATGAAAGCAACATTAAGGAAAAACGGCAGGCGCACACACAAACCATATATCTATTGTGTGTATGTTCCCGGGGCTCATGTTCCCTGTTGTTGTTGTTGTTGTTGTTGTTGTTGTTGTGCGCAATTGCGTACTGCGTGAATGTTTGCCCTCGACACACACACACTGGTCAGGGATACGGACGCGCGCCAAATTTTTCGGTTACATTTTGGGGCGCATTTGGCAAGTTCATTGCACAACCCTACCCGGTTTTGACATACTTGAGGGCAAGTGTACCTGGATGCTGCGTATCATCCCGTACAGCGTGCAGTGTAACGAACTGGGGCTTTGGAATCGTACGCAGTTGACGTTTACGCTTGCGTACACCATGGTTGACCCCATGGTGGAGCGAGCTACAACACACCAGTGGCGAGAAAGAAGATGGGGAACGGCAATGTTTCGAAGATTCTGTTTGTGGCCGTGGTTCTTCAAAAACCCTTTTTTGTTTTTTATTGCTCCTTGGGAGAAAGGCATCGCAACCGACGGTTCGATCGACGGGTGATCGAACCAAAGCAAAGTTTGCTTGTAGTCTTTGAACCTTTTTGTTTTGTGTTGTTTGTTGTTGTTTTATTTCATCATCTCTTGCTTTCGTGCGTACGCTTAAAAAAGGGCAAAACGTAAGGGAAGCAACATCAACAGCATCAACAACAAGAACAGAAGAAAAAAAAAACGCAACAGAAATGATAACTGTCAATCGTGTCCACGGATACTCCACGCCAGGTTCGAGGTTCGCATTTTTTTTTTTACTGGCTGAAAATGATACATTCCAAACCGGGCGACCAGAGATGACCGGTGTCCGGGGAAGAAAAGGACATTATCATAATGCCAAAATAACGCTGAAAAGTAATATGTCATTTTGCTGAGGAATTGGTTCCCGTACCGTCGCATCCGTGGCAACCCTGTTCCAGCGCGTTTGTTGGTTTCGTACGAGGCACGCCCCACGGGAAGGGTTTTAGCAGGGTTTTTTTTTGAAATATGACGCTGATAGTCGGTAAGGCCGGGCCGGCCGAGCCGATTCCGATTCGTGCAAATATGTTCATTTATTATGCACAGGACAACCAACGCGCACGGTACGGCGACTGCGCATGCTGCGATAAAAATTGATGATATTAATAGTATCGCTGCGTTCGATACTCAAAGTAGAAGATGGAAAAGCAAAAGTGAGTTGAGTATGTGTGTGTGTGTGGGGGGGGGGATTTTGTGCGTCATAGAGCATCAACGGCTATAAATAGATTGATACATCCTGGAGCGAATCGATCAAGGAGGCTTCCTTTAGAACAACTCACAATTTCTGTGCCATTGGTACCATTCAGGTTGACTGTATTAACGTTACCAAGGTAACTAAAATAACTTTTTACAAAAAAAAACACGCCGTTTCAATACACACTTAAGATATTAAGGTTATCCCAATTTTCGGCTATTCATTCCACGTTACAGTGCCAAAAATGAGATTCAATGGCGAATCAGACGACCGGTGCGTAGCAGAAAGCCGTGGAATGCGCCACATTCCAACACAATTCTGAGCGCGAAAGAAAGCATTCGGTAACGGTGCGAATGGCACATGCGTCAGGTTGTTAACTGTACGAGTTATAATCTCTTTCGTCGTGAGCGGCCACGCGCTGTCGCTGTGGAAAGGTGGTACGATGGAAAACGATGCTGGAAACGATATGTACGGTAGTGAAAGATAATACGCTAGATGCTGTTAGTGGCCTTGGGCGAGTTTTATTGTAAAATTATTCCAAAATTTAGGACATCTTCAACGCGATAGAACTCTTTCTGCGGGAGGTAACGGGCATTTTTACGACTTGGTGTGGATTGTGCCTACATCCATCCTACTGGGACAATCGGGAACAAACACCGTAAGCGAGAATAGTAAAAATGTTATCTATTTATGCAATCGGCTGAATATCAATGTAAAAACATCTCACGTGAATTACAACAGCTATTCGAATGTCCAAAATATGTGTTATGGTATAAAATAATTAGTTCTTTTCCAATACTCCAAAAATGGGTTGAATTTACTATGCGGAATATACTAATAATTTTGGCATGCAAGTATAATTTCACCATTCACAATCAATTTCACCTCAAACATAGGAGGCATTGCTCACTAGGCACACCGCAGCTGTCAATATTGATGCGCTCGTTTTGTTGGTTGTCAAACGCGCGTGGCACGGGAACGGCGGTAAACCAAAATAAACAACCTAAAAGCACAGCAATATTCCTGTGCCAGATGCTCGTGTTGTTGTTCTAGTTCATATCAGTTGATAACGAGGTTTACACGCTATTTGTCCCTCCTAATCCATAGTCTTGTGTTATCTGACTCTATTAAAACCTTTATCAGCGAACGGACCTGTTGGAGTGGTGTTTCAATACTAATTCATCTCTAGCTTGGCACAGATTCATTAGCTAGCTCAGCACAAAACGCTAATCATCGAGTGTCGAGCTATACACGGTTTGATAGTACCTGGTGCTGCTGGTGGTACACTTGCTGTATAGTATCGTTCAAAAGATGAGTCAACCAAGAAAGGTAATTATCGATCTGGATGTCGGTACGGATGATGCCTGGGCGCTGTGGATGCTGCTGAAGGGTGAAAAAACGTCCGGCTATGAAGTGATCGGCATCACGTGTGTGAACGGCAATACAACCGTGGATAATGTGGTAGAAAACACGCTGACCTTGTTGACAGCGATGGGTCGTTCGGATGTTCCGGTTTTCCGTGGTGCCCAGGAACCACTGATACTTCCGGAAGAAAGAAAGGACGTCAGTAACTTTCATGGCGTCAATGGGCTCGGTGACATTCAGTTCGGGCTCGAGGTCAACCGGACACCGTTGCAACAGGAACATGCCGTTGATGCACTGAAACGAATGGTTACACTACACAAAGGACAAGTCGATCTGATCTTTATCGGTCCGCTTACAAATCTGGCGCTTGCTATGAAGCTTCACCCGGGGCTGCTCAAGATGGCTGGACATCTTTACATTATGGGTGGCAATCGGCATGGTGTAGGCAACGTAACGCGATCAGCTGAGTTCAACTTCCACACCGATCCCGAGGCGGCACAAATCGTTCTCCACAAGGAGTACTGCCCGATCACGATCGTGCCGTGGGAGACATGCCAAAAACATGGGGTTCCACTAGAGTGGCGCATGAAAGTGCTGGGTAAAAATGAAACACATCCCGTGCTGCGAATCCTGAATGCAGTCGAGCAAAAGTTATACAGCAAACGAACGCATTGGATGCCATGCGATGCATATCTGGTAGCTGCGTACATATTGCCAGCTTGTGTGGAAAAATCACAACTGTACTCGGTAGAAGTGGAGCTTCACGGTTCGCTTACCCGCGGTCAGATGATACTGGATCACCATCTGCAGGGACAGGGCCACGTGCGTATTATTGATGATATAAATGAGGAAAAGTTTAAGGAACTGTGCTTCAAAACGGTAGCATAAAGTGAATGAGCAGAATACCGAAGGAAATTATCTGTATTCATTTCTTTTTTTTTTTTTTGCTTAAATAATGCTCAACGTGCCTTATACATTAGTTGTTCTTTTACCTAAAAACTTTACATTTATTAGCATTTCCATGTGTAGTGACTCATAGTAATGAAAATAAAACGATTGATTTAAATTCTAACTTCCTTCCTAGTGCTCTATTTATTTAAAGTTTGATCAATCATCCAGAATGTTTTACACCCACATTTTTGTGAAATACGCTTTAACTATTTTTTCAAATGTTTGGATTTTGTGTTTGGAATTTTTAAACAAACCTAAATGTCAACAGTTTTGTCCACTTGCGTTCCCCAAATATGTTGACAGTTTGACATTTACACGTCAAACATGCATATGTCAAATGTAGGATGATTTTTTTTCGCCAGCAAATTTGTGTCTGACTCGTCCGGTTTTTTGTATTCCGTATTGTGCATATTTTCGGCACCTAATTTGTGGGACCCATTGAAAGAGAACTCATTCCAGCGACGCTGATAGTCTCTGCGCGTAGTGGTGGTAAAACTCTGGTGGGTGGATTGCAAACTGTACCGTAAAACATCAGCAAGCAAAGCCTAATACCTCCCCCTCGGTGGTTGCGGTTGTCCCTGTTGACACCGTACGTGTGCACAAAAACACAGCGATCTACGTGAAGAATGGGTACGTATGAATGGGGTAAGGGAGGGGGGGGGGGGAGACCGATGGAAAGGTGTACGATAAGAGTGGCCCTTACCGAGCCGTGGAATGTGAGAAATGTTGCACGTCGCTTTTGTACACCGAACCGAATTTGTTGACACTTTCTCATCACGGCTTTCTGCTTGCAGGCGGACTGTTCAGTTACTTTCGAGGGTTGCTAGGCAGCCGGGAGATGCGGATACTGATTCTCGGTCTGGATGGCGCCGGCAAGACGACAATACTGTACCGATTGCAGGTGGGCGAGGTAGTGACCACAATACCGACGATAGGCTTCAACGTGGAACAGGTGACATACAAAAACCTTAAATTCCAAGTGTGGGATCTAGGAGGACAGACCAGCATACGGTAAGCGGATTGGTCGTTGGACAGTAAAGCGAAGAAATGTGATGTGATAAATTAATTTCCCGTCCCAAACACCGTATTTGCAGACCATATTGGCGCTGTTATTACAGCAATACAGACGCTATCATCTACGTAGTTGATTCCGCAGATAAGGATAGGATAGGCATATCAAAAGATGAGCTACTTTACATGTTAAGGGTAAGAAGGTTTTAAATGGCGTCGTGTCCGGGTGCTATTTTTACAAATGCCTGTTGCTCTGCCATCTTAGGAAGACGAACTTGCCGGGGCAATACTGGTGGTGTTGGCCAACAAACAGGACATGGAGGGATGCATGAGCGTGGCGGAAGTGCATCAAGCGCTCGGGCTGGAAGCGCTGAAAAATCGAACGTTCCAAATATTCAAAACATCCGCCACCAAAGGAGAAGGCCTCGACCAGGCCATGGACTGGCTGTCGAATGCGTTACAGGCGAGAAAATAGCTCGGGTAGGGTGAACCGTCTGCAGCGACCGGTTTTCAAACGCTTCCCTGTCCCTTCGTTACGTTCGTTCTTTTCGTTCCGCCTCACGTTCCGACCCGTTAAGTATGTGTAGTTTCAGGCGCGAACAACGTCAACAACGGGCAGATGGGACCGGAGAGATTTCTGTAGAGTACATTTCAAACAAAAGCTTTCGGCTGCCGCGTGCGAAAGCGGCAAGCAAATGGATTTGTCCTTCCATCCTTCGGAGCCTTCGTCGTTCTGTCTATGAACGAACAGACCGGCGCATCCATCGACATTGCCAGGTCCTGCATGTCGGTCGGCCGGTTCCGGGTTCTGGGACAACCTTAGCAAACTTTATAGCTTACATCTTTGTCTTACGTGTTATATTGCTTTCGTGGTTGTTTTGACCATGCCCTTGATCGCTAGGGAACAACCATTGCGGAGCTTGGGAGTTAGAATAGTTGGGGATGTACGACTCCCCGTAACGATTCCTTTTTCGGTGTGCCACCGTGCCAAAAGGAATGCAATTATCCTGCAATACACCAGACCGACCAATCGTACATCGGCAGTTTCGCATTTTTCGTGACAACACACCTTCATTTCGCACGTACGCACTCTCCTTTTCCCACTCGTCGTTGGCGATCGTCGCGCCTGTGGGTGCAGCGGAACAACAGAGGATCGTTCGATTGAAAAGCATTAATTTTATATTTAAAACTGAAAAAAAACATGATGTACCATTAAACAAATATTATACAAACGTATTAAGTTCAAGCGAGCATGGGTGCCGACTTTATTTTACGACGAACCGGTACAGACTGGTCATACCTTTACCAGGCCGGAACGCCGAATCGTGCCACGCGCTTCTCTTGCGTTTCCAGCTCCATCTTAATCTTGGTGCGCATGTAAAAGATCGGACAATCGCGACTGGTACAGATGACTTCCTCGTGCAGTGAACCCTGGCACCGCTGACATTCCGTCCACAGACGGCAAAATCTTTCCTCGAGCGTACGTTGCGCTGCCAGTTCCGTCTGAAACAGTGTCGCCTCGTTCGGTGTGCAATGCGGACAGAGTGCCTGTCCTTCCTGTCCGACCGCCAACAGTGCCTTGCATCCCAGGCAAGCGTCACGCTTTTTGGTAAATGCTGCCAATGCACCCACCTTCGATGTGACGACGGATCGTGTACGGGTGTGATCGCCACGCAGCAGAATCGATTCCGCCTTTTCGCCCAGTATTGGCTCGAAGATGCGCAGCAGCGGCTTGGACAGTTGGTTCTCGAGGTAGTAGTTTGCATCGATCGGTATACAGTTCTCGAGCACATAGATCGGATCCTCCGCTTTCATGTAGGCGGGAGTGTTTTTGGCGGCAGCGATCAACACGTACGGTACGCGATCGCCCAGCTTGGGTGCGTTGCCCGGATCGCGCTTCTTCATTTTGTTGGCCAGCTCGACGTGCGCTTGCTTGGCGGCGTAATCACTCTTGGCCAGCTCCTTCGTAATGACCAGCTGCGAGATGTCGATCCGATTGCACAGCAGATCGGAGATCGTCTGCTTCGCGTACTCGATCGCACCGTCCGGATTGCGCTCGATCAGCAGCTTCTGCAGGCAGCTGTTCATCAGATTCGCTACCAGCGGAGAATTGTCCCGCCGTACCGTTTCGATACCTTTGCAGTCCATCTTGTCATACTTATCCGGGCGCGTAAAGTAAAGACCGGCGTAACGCTTTTTGTTGATCAGCAGGTACGGATAGTAAACCTTCTCGAACTCCAGCTTGATCGGTTTGACAAACTTGGCACTAACGTAATCGGCCGCTTCCTTGCCCAGCTCCATGCTACGCTCAAGCGTCTTCACGCCAAAATTCACCATCACCGAATCGGTGTCACCGTAAATGACGACCGCATCGTTTTCGTACCCATTCTCGACCGTGTAACGCTGCTCCACCTCCTGCTTCGTCTGCTCGATCATCGTGCGTCCGTAGGCCGTTACCGAGCCAGAAATTTCCAGACACGGTAGCTTGCCCACCTGCGCACCGGTAAACCCGTACACGGAGTTGGCCGAAATCTTCAACGCCAGCTGTCGACCGTCCAGAACCGAACGCTTGAACGGATCGGTTTCCACCTTCAGATCGGCTTTGGCACGCTTGCGAGCGGCCAGGAGAGATTCGAGAATTTCCGGCAGTATACCCTTGCGGACGGACGACTTTACGAACACGTTGTTTGCCGGCGTGTGCGTTAGCTGATCCGGACTAAGCCCCAGTTTGTCCTTCATGTTTGGCTGCACGAGCGTCGTGTAGCAGAGATTGTGCGCCATCATAATGCTCGGATACAGGGAGGCAAAATCGAGCGTGGAGATTGGATTCGCATAGTAGCCACGCTTCGGCTCTATGACGGTTGCGCCTTCGTACTGTTCCTCCGAACCGGAGCTTTGATAGGACGGGATCAAATAGCCGACCACCTTCGACTTGCGCAGCAGCTGGCTCATAACCTTTATCTGCTGGCCGCGCGTTAAGAGGCACGCGAGCGGGACACCCGTCACACGTGCCATCTCCATGTAGTTCACGATGCACATCAGTTTGTTGAGCAGCCGCAGCGGAAGGTACGCATCCTTCAGACAGTACATTGCCAGCCGGCGGCGCGTTTGATCGCTTTCGTTCTGCAAATCCGTGATGATGCTGTGATGCACGTCCTCCTTCTGTTCCTGCAGAAAGTGGTAACTGACCGCGTTCAGCGTGTACGAGCGCAGTTTGTAGTCGCGCAGCAACACGAACAGCAAGTCGAACGGTACGCGACCCTCGAAGTTGACAAACTTGTTCTCCCTTCGGCCCATCTGTTTCGACTGTATGACGGTATCCTTGATGACCGACCGAATGTTGGTGACGCGCCCGAGATACTCGAAGCCCTTCACCTTGAGATGGCTGGCCCGGTTCAGCAGGTACGGTACATCGAAGTTGTTAATGTTGTAACCGGTCAGAATGTCGGGATCGAGTTCGCGCACAAAGCTCGCCCATTTGTCCAGCAGTTCCTGTTCCGTGGCGTGACTGAGCACCTGCGCACCTACGATCGGTGCGCACGCCTTCAGCGTGAACACATTGCGCAGGAACGGTTCCTGTTCGCCTTGGCGGATGACCATGTTAGCGATTTGAATCACCGGATCGTGCTGCGGTTCGGGAAAGATGCCCTTTCTACCGGCACACTCGATATCGAAGCTAAGTATACGGAACGGTGCCACCTTGGCCCATTCGCCTTCGGGTTCGTGCGCGATAAACGCATTGTACGCCACGTCCACCTCAATCTGGCAGCGTGTTTCCGGCGCGGGACGATCGCCCTTGTGCCGGTAGCTCCATTTGCCGGCGGGCAGTTCGATCCAGCTGCATCCTACCACGCCCGTGTCCACCATGAACCGGATGTCGAAATCGATGTTACTTTCGTACACACGGCAGTCCTGAAAATCCATCGACGGCATCATCTGTTCTCGCTCCAGCAATCGTTTGACCGCCGCTAGCAGCTTCGGTAGCGTCACCGTAACGCGAATAAACTGGAACAGATCCTCACCGTTGTAGCCCATGATGGATTGCCGTTCCACTAGCTCCACATCCAGCACGGCTTCCTGCACGTTATCCTTGTTCGAACGCATATCGTTCAGCACGGATTTGTCGAGCGCTGCACGAAACTCTGGCAGGTGAGATTTGGTGAAACCACGCGGTGCCGCCACGTACAGGTACGGCAGAAATCCGTGTACGTGTGCGCACACCGAATTCCCTTCCATCGTAACACCGAACATTCGCATGATGGGAATTGGACCAATCTGGGCACCGGGCATACCGGCCATCGGATGCCCGATGTAGTTATCGATATCAATTTGCTGAAAGACGAGCACATCTTTGGCGGGATCCAACGGTGTCGGTACTGGACGGCTCCATTTGGCACACGTGTTTTCATTCTCCGGCCCGAGGCCGATGCGTGCGGTGTCCGCATCATCATCGAAGTTGGCTAGCTCCGCTTCGAAGTAACTTTCAAACTCTTCCTCATCATCTTCTCCGCTGATGGGGCGTAGAGTACAAGGAGACAGTTACAAGTCAGTGATTGATGCTTCTTTTAAGACGGTCCTTGATGCTTACCGGAACTTTTTCGGTCCACCAGAAGCAGAAGAAGTTTCGTTCGGTTTGGTAAATGGTTTGCGCTTGGAGTTCATTTAGCGACCTGCATGGAATGTGTGCCAATGGAAATACCTGCCAACCGTGCGAACACTGTTCTGGGGATTTTCAAATAGAAATCAAAATCAAAATCAATACATCGCACGCAACGGCCGGAGCATACTCACCACTAGCACAATACAAATAACCCAAACTCGATTAAACTAGCGAGAAATAATACTTTTAAAACAACCGAAACACAGCAGCAGCAAGCTTTACTTCGCGCACAATCCAATTGACACAACAACATTTGGCGGTAAACCGACAGAATACCCAGTCGACAAAATTGTACCAACAAGCGAGCTGTCAAAATCGACCATGGGCATGTGTGTGCATGTGTAAATAAGCATGTTTTTCACAGCGCCTGACAGTATGCAATCCGCATTGAAACTGGATGTGCTGCAAGCGGTTATCTCAGGATTAATATATTAAAACAAATTTCGCTTTTAATTTTAATACCATCGTTTATTAACTAATTTATGTAAAACACACATCACGGGGCGAACCGGTGGTGTATTTGGCAATGGCGCTGGTCTCAACACGACCGAACCTGTTCAAATCCCATTCGGACTGTCCCCCCGTTGCACGGTCTGACTAGCCTGCTACGTGCTAAAATTAGTCTAATACGGCTTGGTCGTTCTAACATGAAATAAAACACACATCACCGGTATTTAGAACGATCGTTTCACTGCAACACTTGCTTGAACCAGTCAACATACGGCGCCACACGTGTTACTATGCGTGGTGTGGTGACGTTGCAGCTTCCGTGACTGTAAATATTCACGAGATATTCGGTGTACAAATTCTCATCCGTAGAATTGTGACAGTCCTTCCACACGATCGGGCTACCTGTATTGTAGCATTGAGTGCGTGAGCTGTGTAGCCTTTGATACCGTATTTGCAGGTCATAGTGTGTTGAATGTTGCTCATAATCTTCCAACCCAGGATTCATACAGATCATTTCTGGCTCATCGAATGAAGTGTTCAAAATAGCTTCGCAATCACTTTTGTACATCGGATAAATAGGTTCATATTTTGTGGACTCTGCAAAGAAGAAGGGAAACATTAACATCAGTCGGTTGTTATTTTTGTTGTAAAGGTGCATACGTACTAATATTATACACTGTCTGTCGCACTGGTGAGTGAGTAATATTCTGCCAGAGGCAACCAGGAAAAGCATGCTCCGTTGGTTCAACGGCCGATACCAGCTTCACTATTGCAATGTTATGCTGATGAGGTGTTGTGCTGCTGTACTCTGGATGGATTGTTATTTTCTCTATACGAATCCAGGAAGCATTTTTCGCCGTACCAAAGTCTCCCAAGCACACAACGTTGGGAGCGGAACGATTATTCCGCAAGCATGATGCAGACGATACAATGCCACGTGCACTGATCAGGTATCCATAGCAACGAAAGCTGAATTTTATACCATTTTGTCGACCTAATTTAACCTAAATGGGGGCGGGTTTCGTTTAGAATTTTATGCAATAGACACAGCTAAGACAAAACAAAATTTATTGAACAATAAAATTATGAACATTAAATTAGGACATTGATTTTTTTTTTATTAATTTTTATTACGCAAATATACAGAAAAACAAGTAAAGAATGAAATAGAGTACAGTTTACATAAGACAAACATTTAATTATCAAGCCAAACAAATGGATAACTAACAACTTATGTTGAAACCATTAAACAACTTACCAAATGTGGCCACATCTCATCCTGCCGAATAGTTCTTAGATGCGCATAACGCTCTTCACATTGGTTCAACTCGTTCTCTATTGCAATGTACTGTTGTTTCAGCACTTTTTTCGGACAGCACACAACCGTACCATTCATGCAGAACGAGAGCTGCTGCTTGTTCTGTTGCCGTACGAGAAATGCTGGACAATTTTGATGGAGAGTGCAAGTTCCTTGCGTTCCATCTGCGTACAAACATTCGTCCGACAACTCCAGATCAGGATCAATGTATATGAAAGCGTCATGTTTCGACCGTGGAAGTAATACCGTTTCAAGCCACGCTTTGTGTGCACCCAACCGTACACCAACTCCTGGCTCTCCATAGCCACAATCGCGTCCAAACAGATTGATGCCTTCGATATAAACATAAATCCCATTATTGGTCTCGATTGGGCTTCCTGGCAATGTTTCGCATACGCCCGGAACCAGAAATGGTTGATTCCCGTAGCACAAATGCTCGTCCTGCAAACCCCAGGAGAGTGCCTCAGCGTACCGTTGAGCCAACGGACAGTGATCCACCGATTTCTTCCAGACACGAGCAATGATTGCTGTGTTACTAGACTCTGGAAAGGACGATAAAGTTGATTTTTTTCCGGTAAACATCCACATTATTCAGGGTTGTCGTTACAAACCATTAGTGCCTTCGGTTGGTATTAATTTTTGTGCAGATAGTAAAATGTCTCGGTGCAGATTGGGGTCACCGTACCATCCGCAGAATGGTTCAATCCTTGCGAAGGTTTTGAGCTTCACCACAGCGATATTGTTGTAGAGGGGATTGAAGGTGGAATTGTACTGCGGATGTACGACGATGTCCTCGATTTTTATCGCACTTGAATCTGTCAAAACGACGTACGTTGGCCATGATCTACAATACACAAATTTTCGGTTAATACTGATCCAGGAACTTCAAACGTGCTACATACTCTTCACGTAATATGCACTCCGCCAAAGTCAACACAACGCCCGGTTCGATCAACGTTCCAACACAGTTCTCACGCACCGGGCTAGCCGTGGAAGGCCATCGAAAGTTTACGATGTAGTCACTACCATCAAGGCTTATATATTTGTTACTCCAATTTAAGGATTCCGTCCCATGGTGTACGATCGCTAGATCCGGTTTATATTCACGCAAGCTGAGATACCTTTCGGCACACACCAATGGCTCGAACTGGAAGCGACTGGCCGGTTCTCCGTGTCGTTGAAGTGTTTCAATGATCCAATCACCAAACGAAGACACCTTTACGTACACACCCGGCACTGATACGCCGCATTCCATTCCGAACGATGTCACGCCAACTAGAAATGGGATAAGTTTCCAACCCTCAAAGAGCTTCACGTGTAGTGGACCACCAGAGTCTCCCTAGCGGAGTGTTTAATAGACTTCATTAGACTGTATCGATATGAACAATAGTAGCAATGCTTACTGGACACGTATCCATCTTTACATCGCCGGCGCATAGTTGATGATCCATAAGCCCATGGCGTAAAGTACGAGTGCCTTGGACATAATATCTGGAGCAGTTCTCATTGCTCATCGGAGCAAGTTCCACCTTCAAGAGGATATCCGTCAGATTCTCACCTTATTTGGACAGTAGAGTATGCATCGATTAACTATCCACCAACGAACATGAACCGCATGCATCTTACCAATTCCGGTTCTGCCCCATCCAGCAGCCAGCAGCTTCGGGAAGCGTATCTCATCATCCAGCCACAGACAGGTCGGCACAACAGTATCGGTCACGCTGCAAAATAGTAGTCGATAGTAGTGAATGGTCGATTCCACCAACCCACAACGACTCACACAACATTGTTCTCCAGCTTCATCAGCGCGATGTCGTGATAGGTCGAGCTGAAGCGATGCTTCGGATGGCGGATAATGTCAACGATCTTCAACTCTTGAGCAAACTGATCATCGTCGTCGCTATTGATATTGATGTCTCCCAGTCGGGCTACATCCGGTGGAACATTACTTCGGAGAAAGGGTAATAAAAATGGACGAGATAACTCCAATAGTTCGCAACGATCGTCAACGATATCGATACACACTTATCATCTGTCGCACAGTGGGCTGCTGTGAGAATGAAGTTTTTCCAAATCAGTGATCCCGCACATAGCCATCGGGTTGTAGCTCTAGTTCCACTCCATCCGATAGCGGCAATGTGGGCAAATTCGCGCAATTTAACAGGCCTTCCTCCGGTGGGCGATACGCCCATTGAACGATATTGCTTGTAGAACCGTATCTCACAATCTGCAACAGGTAGGTTGGTAAAAGGATTGAAAAAACGGACCTTCAAAAGATCCTAATGCCCTATTGAACGTACCATCTATCGTGGATCTATCGTACGGGAGCATCCGCTTATGCGAGTCACCTACAATGTTAAAATCACATATTGTTTGCACTCACTCCTTGTTCTTCTCACACAAATATACCTACAGTTGGCGAATCCGATTGCGGCGATTACCAAGAGCAAATTGGACAGGTTCATGATCGAACGAGTGTTTCCTCACGTCTGACGATACTTTGAACTACTCGTGGTATAAGAGGTGTGTATTGATCTCAATTGACCAAGTGCATGCTACAATTAGCCACTTACAAACAGAAAGCACACTCACATTCAACTACGATGGGAGCTGCACATAAGAAAGTAGGCTTTGTGTTGTTGTTGATGCGCCTATTAGAGACGATTTTTGCCAGGTAAATGTAACCACGTCACTGTGACACTTTAAAATATGTTTGATTATTTATAGACCGCTTCTAACAGCGAGTGTCAAAGGACACTAGCTCTTTGGTGCGTTTGTCTATCCGCGGCAACCTTGAACCTTCTCACTCGCTAGGGCACTTAGAAAGAGAATACTAGGAAGCAACCCACGACTACGGGGATGTAATGCTGATTGCATAGCTGCAAGCGTTTAAATTTACTGTTTGAATTTAAACTAACCGTTATTCTATCCTTGCAGCAGAAGTCAGAGCTAGGTTCAAGAGCACTGATTCACACAAGCTTCCACAGAGCTAGTTCCGTAACGAGACTATTAGGTAAAGTTCCCGGTACTTTATAAGGACGACTGTTAAAAAACGGTGGGTTCCATTATTTCGGATACTAAGAGAACGTGAAAGGAAAAAGAAATGAAGTTAAAGCGGTTGAATTTTAAAGTTTGCTGGCCTTTCTCAGTTACATGGATTAAAAGCCCATATTGGACAAAGAATATTGGGGACAACCGGTATGGTTTCTCCCCAAATTCCTTTTTCCGTTAGTGTATTTATGGTGTCTAACAGCACGAAGAAAAATCCCTTACCAAAAGCTCAAATATATGAAGAGACATCTTGATTAGCTGAAGGTAAGTAAAGCCGATATCAACCTGTGACAATTCGTCGTATTTACAATCCCACTCCAAGTGGTAGTGTTGCCACTTATGAAGTAGCTTTCCTTTTTTTCCAACAGGGCACCAAAACTTCATCCCTGCCCATCCATCACTGTCAAACTCAAGTTTAGTGACCATCGCCTTCGTTATCCGACCATCAAACCATGCTCGGTCGAACGAAGCGAAAGCATATCACGGCACCAAAAATTGTGCGATTGAGTGTGTAGCTCGTGCCCCAGTTCCATACAATTGAAGGCCTCTTTAACGTGGAGTGGATGGAGTAGGATCATAAATTTCCCGCTAATTTCCTTTGCTGGAGCGTGCAAGGGTTCCCTTTTCGGTAGAAACACGCCGGAGGGTGAATGTGTGATACAGATTTCAGCATTAGGGTTGTCGTCAGTCAACTCGATGGACGGTGGATCTTATCAACCCAAGTGGTTAAAAGAATAAGGACAAAGATGGTAATCTAACGCCGGTAGATGGTGGTGGATTGGTTTTTAAAACATGGTTTAACATACATACTTTTTATTTGATAACATTATAGCGAAGCTACTGCTAATAATGATATAATATTGCACCGCTTGTTTAGGTGTAGAGCGCTACGTACGGCCAGCACGTGGACGCGAACTATTCCTTTTTTGTTTCGTATTAGGAGGCAAGACAATGCTTTCAACATCTACCCTAGGCGCCAGCCCTAATGGCGTGAATAGCTTGAGGGTGTGTGGGTGTGTGTGTAGAAGTGTTTTAGGAAACCATCCCCAAAAGGGATAACATCCAGGAAAACAGATTTAGTGAGGTGGGTGTGCCTACACGTACGTGAGTGTGGGTGTTATATAGTACTTTAGTTTCTTCGCATTTCGCTTATTGTTATCTTGGTTTAATAAATAATCTCCTCCCATCGGTGCAACGGTGCAGCTTATTTCTCCTGGTTAATTTTGATGAAGTTTATCAGCCCATTGGTGGAGGAATCGTGCGTGGTAGTTTGGTTCGGGTCGGCCAGATCGACCTCGATCGCCTTGGCCAACTGTTTGCCCAGCTCGACACCCCACTGATCGAACGAGTTCACATCCCAGATGACGCCCTGCGTGAAGATCTTATGCTCGTACATCGCGATCAGCGCACCGAGCACGAACGGTGTCACCTTCTTCACCAGGATCGAGTTGGTCGGCCGGTTGCCGGTGAACACCTTGTGAGGGAGCAGCTTCTCCAGCGCATCCCCACCCATGCCGGCCTTCTCCAGCTCGGCCCGTGCCTGGTCCGCTGATTTGCCCATCATCAGCGCTTCCGTTTGCGCCAGATAGTTGGCGAGCAGTATCGTGTGCATTGCACCGTCCTCTACCGGATTATGCGTCTGTACCGGTGCGATAAAATCACACGGAATGAGCCGTGTGCCCTGGATAAAAAAGAAAAGATAACAAACACACAAAGAATCATTAGCACGTGTAAATAAACCTCGCGTAGTAAAGACGCAATTGTACGATATTGATCCTTCATCATACGGTCCACGAAACGGTCAATGGCCATGGCAAACCAATGGGCGAAACATGATTTTATAGCCAGTGACCGATTCGGACGTTAGTGGACATTTTGTGGTTGTTTTGTGAGAGGGTGAGGGTGATCAATTTGCAGAAAATTTCCATAAACATAAACACTATCGGCTGCTTACCATCAGGCTAACGGAAAGGTCACAATGGTCCCCCCGGCACGGGGGTATGATAACGAATTTTATTCAAATCACCGACCGAACGTTGGTGCGCATTGGTACAGCCAAAGTAACATGTGCCCGGGCGACTGTGTGTATAACAGCCCACAACAAAACAATTGAATCCTCAGCCCACAACGGAAGCATGGCGGACCTACGACGTGGCAGGTACCATATTTACAGCCAAACATCGGGGTCACCCTACATATCGCTTGGTCAATCGATGCTGTTAAAGTTGAAATGTACCGAATTTCCGTTACTCTCACTCCTCTTCAGGGACAAGGGAAAGGGATGAGGTTTGACAGGGCTAGAGGGGGCCAGTGGTTCAGTTCCTTCGACATTACTTTTCGTCCATTACATTGTACGGTGGCGTCGCAGCATTGTGTAATTGCCAGGTGGCATGTGTTTTGGTTCTTAGACCAGTGTCGACGTGTCAAATTGCGCCGTACGGTTTTAAGCGTAGTGAGTGCCAAAGGAAAGTTAAATGTTTTCATTTCCTTTCCAAAACAATTACATACTTTTAAAGGTATTTTTTATATATTTATACCAAAAATCTATCCTTTATTATTTTTAGGATTAATACGCCTAACAGTATGCAAATACTGGAATAAAACTTTTAATTACGCAAAAACAAATTGAAAGTACGATTTCTAGACTACTTTCGGGCGTAAGAAGCTTTAGATATTGTCCCTGCCAAAAAAATGGTCCTTGGTTTTGTGTTTGAGCGACAAGTTGCGTTTTTTGAATAATAACTTAATTGATATTGCTTCTCATTTCCTTACCAAAGGTAAGATTTGTATAGCATTGAGAACTAGCGATAGATTAACACATTGCAATCCGATTGCCGACCGTGAAAAGTTACATCTCACGGAAAGTGACCAACAACACCACACTTAATTGCACCGGTAGATTTGGGCACGCTTGAGCCACACGCGACCCCACACGTCGACCGGCAATCTTCGCTTCGTCACCGGAAGGAAGGAAACGATAAATTACGCAGCACGCGGGAACGAGCAGGTGAAATGGTTGGAAAATTAGTGCTGAAAAATATGCTCACAATGTGGTCCTCCCCCCCCGAACAGCCCTAAAGTGTTCCGGTGGCAATCTGTTGCTAGCTCTCTGTTGTGACCGAACATAAAAAGGCAAAAGTCAGGTTCGGCAACGAGCGCCGAATTTAGGATTATGAGTCAATTCGTGTTCGTTTTTCGGTTTGCAGCAAGTCGTTTGCATTCGGCGCGGCATTTGCTGGAGGTCGTCAAATTGTTCAAACTGGTTAAATGTAGCCCAGCCGCACGGGGACACTTTTTAACGGCAAAACAAATGAGTCTAGTAGTAATGAAATTAATTAACGTTGTAAAAGTAGCTCGTTAAGGAAAAGCTCGCACCAGATTATTTTATCCGACGTTCATCATCAATCATTCGGTTGACGGTGGACTTTTCTTTTATGTTTGGTGTAAACCGACTAAAACAATTGTGATTATACTTGTGCGAAGTGGAATATAATCGCTAAAAAGAGTTTACCGTAACCTTATCATTATACGTGACGAACTTATCAATACAATTATTTGTAGTGCCACTTGTATTCGTTTGCGGAACAGATAAATCGTACTGTCGATTGCTGATATAAAAATATTTTACCTGTCCATATTTGTAATTTATGGCAAAAACCAAATAAAAAAGAAACAGGGACAACTTTGCACTTACCTGATGAATCAGCTGATAGAACGCGTGCTGACCGTTAGTGCCCGGTTCACCCCACACGATCGGTCCGGTCGCAAAGTCAACCTTTTCGCCAGCCTTCGTTACACCCTTGCCGTTGCTCTCCATATCACCCTGCTGGAAGTACGCGGCGAACCGGTGCAGATACTGATCGTACGGCAGCAGTGCTTGAGTTTCGGCACCGTAAAAGTTCGAGTACCAAATGCCCATCAGAGCCAAAATTACGGGAGCCTATCACGCGGGAGAGAGAGAGAGAGAGAGAGTGAAAAAATATGTCAGTCTACAGAATCGCATTGATGATTCGTGGCCAGAGGACATGATTATTACATTCTCGTTCAACGGTGCAGTCATGAAGTGATTATCCATGTAGTGGGCACCTTCCAGCAGCTTCTCGAAGTTGTCGAACCCGATGGCGAGCGAAATGGACAGCCCGATGGCGGACCAGAGCGAGTAGCGTCCACCGACCCAGTCCCAGAACTCGAACATGTTCTTGGTGTCGATGCCGAACGCGGCCACCTTTTCCTTGTTGGTGGACAGTGCGACGAAATGCTTCGCGACTTGCTCCTTCTCGGGGCAACGCTCCAGGAACCAACGCTTGGCGGCGGTCGCATTCGTGATCGTCTCCTGCGTGGTGAACGTTTTCGATGCGATAATAAACAGCGTCGTCTCCGGATCGAGCTTCTTGAGCGTTTCGGCAATGTGCGTGCCGTCCACGTTCGAGACAAAGTGCGACCGGATGCCCTGGTTGTACGGTTTGAGCGCTTCCGACACCATCAGCGGACCGAGATCGGAACCACCGATGCCGATGTTCACCACGTCGCTAATCTTCTTGTTCGTGTAACCGCGCCACGCACCGCTGTGAATCTGTTCGGTGAACTCCTTCATGTGTTCCAGCACGGCATTCACGTCCGGCATCACATCCTTACCATCGACCAGGATCGGTTTGTTCGAGCGGTTGCGCAGGGCCACGTGCAGCACGGCCCGGTTCTCCGTCACATTGATCCGCTCGCCGTTGAACATGTCGTTGCGCATCTTCACGACATCGCGCGATTCTGCCAGCTCCAGCAACAGATTCCACGCATCGTCCGTCACGCGGTTCTTCGAGTAGTCGAGCAGGATGTCACCATCGGACGGGGTCGTTAGCTTCAAGCTGCAAGGAGAGTTTAGAATGTGAAAGAAAATTAAAGATCTTTAGTAGATAAATAGGCCGTGACACGGGCGTGTCCTCTACAGCGTTATGTCACGTGCAATAAGAGCGTACAAGATCACCCTTCGAAAGAAAAATGTAATAATAAGTAACATTCACAAAATACGAATACGAGTTCTCGTGCTGTTTTCATTTTTTAATCCCATACCCGCTGGCAGTGGTTAGGTAATTCAAGTTGGCCCAATTTAAACCATTAATAACGAATACAACTGAAACGTTCGATTGGATTGCCCCGCATAACGATCGATTAAATAGGGAAAAGTATTGAAATTTTGTGATGTTTGTAATGAATCGCAAGTAAACAATAAAACATGAATCTTTTTCATAATTTTTAGAAAAAAAATATTTTCTTAAAATTAAAAAAAAAATTAATATTTAAAAAATAGCGAATTCCTGAATAACTGAATAAATAATGAATGAGGAATTAATAATGAACAATACAGTTTTACTGCAGTAACATTTTGTGATGGTTGCATTATATTACATATGTAAAAAACCGTTAAAAATAATTTGAAAAATTGTAACTATTGCATCATAAATTATTTTTACAAATTGTATTGGTATAAAAAAATTAATTATACACTAAATTTAGCCTAACGTCAGCCATCATCAACTGATTTCATGTTCGCATGATACTGAAGAACATTTCATTCTTTAATTTGTTTTTTAAATTAAACATTAACTGCAGCAACAAATTACAGATAACAACAAGAACATATTTTTCTGTTACGTGTAACAGCTCTTATCTTTGTTTCCAAAGAGCCGAAAAAACACAGTAAATTAAAAGAAAGTTCATTGCGGCCATCGTTGCAAACCGGCACTGTGTACTGGCGAAATCCTTAGCCTTACGTCACATTCCCATAATCTTGCTGTATTACCTAAAGCACGTAATATATGTTGGCAAATTGCATCGAATGTGCTTGGTACCATAAAATGTAAGCAGCAGTTTGTAACCAAGCGTATGCTCTAGATGTTTTCGGTCACGATTTCTGTTCCCTTTCACCGAGCAAACTTGGTAGCCGTTTGACCGTGTCGTTAGAGATCGCGGAGGTCAAGCGTGGTCCGACATGATCGTGAAGAACGCAACCTTTACCGTGTGTGTATGGGTATGTGTGATGGTAAACCGATTGGAAAATGGCACTAGCGAGGCACATCAAGCGAACCACTGCATCAGGAACCCCAACAGGAAACACTTACTGGAACTTATCGAAACGGATATCATCTTCGTCGAACAGCTTCTTGATGTTAATCGACGCACCGTTGGCGCTGAAATAATCCTTGATCTGCTGATAGACCGAATCTTTCGATAGCAGTACCCGGTCCGACATATTGCACTTTCACTTTTCCACGGATTTGTTCGCTGAACGGGAGTAGGGAATGCAGCAAAGCACCACTGAAAAGTACACACAAATGCACACACCGGAATTACACCTGATTGCACACGGGAGGGACCGAAAATCGGGCGGGAATTCGGACGCGAATGTAAGCACACAGGGAAGTTTGTTCGCACTACCGGAGGGCTCGGCGGTCACCGTTTGTCTGACCACTGGGTTCACAAAGGACACCGAGCTGACCTCAGAGAGCCAATGGAGCAACGGCTAGGCTGGACTGGATACCGGACTCAGTCGTGGTCGCAAAAACTCACCTTCCTTCTTCGCACGGTCGCGTTGGCTAGCGGTAATGGCTCAATGTCAAATGAAAAACATTCGTTACTTTGAAGCTGGCTTGAGTTCGATCGCTTAACACACAGGGGAAAATATGCGTAGAGTTCACATTTGCACTGTTTTCAACCCAGCTTCAAAGAAACACGAGTGACAATTGTTTTTGTTGTTCTCCATTTGCTACAGTAGAGTCCCGATTATCCGGCCTTTGTTTATCTTTTGTATTCGGCAAGATAAGGAATTGTTTGCGGAAATGCACCCCTGCAAAGAGTGAATTTGTTCACTAAATCTTGATGTTTACGGAACGTATGGTTTTAAGCTTCGAAATGATTGTATTTATTGTACAGAACGAATAATCTAATGATAAATATTCTAAACGGAAAACGAAGCAGAACGATACTCTACTGTAAACCGACACGAAACGAAGCGTTAGAGAGAAAGGGAGAGTAAGAAAAAGAGTGAGAGGTTGACAACTCCAATTGGCAAGTTGCACAGTGAGCTGTTGCTATCGACATCTGGTCACAATTTCATTTTCCAACTCACATGACAGCCGGTAAAATATTTTAAATTTTAATCTCTTTTTTTTCTTGCCACGTGTGCCGCAAACTTTGGTGTAAAATGAAATCTGTTTTTAATAATGAATACAAATAATGAAATAATAATGTATTTTAAACGAAAATAATCGCAGCGTTGAAAATTTAACTCATTTGCTTAAATTGAGGTATGTATACAAGACATTTTGTACACATTATCAAGTCTTTCAAGATTAGAAATCGATTGTAGTGACTCAACATTTAACCCCAAAATAACATTGAAAGAGGAGAATATTTTCACAAGGAGATGTTTCATCGCACCATAACGTGAACATTTTAAAATAATGTTCAGAAGCATGTTTTTTTTTACCACGAAAAAAGGGTAATGAACACGAGCAAATCATCAGGCGATCATCAGATCGAGTGAAAAGATGGCTCATTTCGGTGTTTTGCACGTGATTTGTTAACGTAAAGCTGGGGACGAAATATATTCTAAAGCATCTGATTTGCATGTTCGCTTACAGTTAGGTGTGAATGTTTACAATCAACGCCGCAAGCACTGGATGGAATCAGGTGCCCTAAATTACCACTCGATAGCTATTACTGCTTTTGGGCATGTCGGGCGATAAGAAAAATCCTGGCAACTTAAAATGACCCCAAAAGTCATTACCGGTCCGGTCACAAACAAACACAAAAATCTCGGGTTAAAATTCTTACAGCGAATGGAAAGGTTAATCCTTTAACTAGCTTCTAGATGAAATGGGTGAAAAAAGAAACAAACGTTGTGAATTGTTATGAACCGCACCCTTATTCTTACCATTATTACTCGCTTAACCTCCCCCCCCCCTCTCCCTTCCACCCTCTCTAAGGATGGATTTGATTCGGCCGAACTGTTCTGTTCTGGTCTTTTATTAATTACTTTACGTCCGCGATTTACCGCCGAAATGGTAAAATGGCGTGAAGTGCCAACTGGCACTTCTTGAATCCCTTTTCATGCCGCCTGTGTACGTTTTGCCTAATTTATGCGTCTTGATTCGTAAGAAACACGGGCGAGCAAGATTTCACCTTCAGCAGTGGAGGTTTTGGTTTTTTCGGGTCTTATGTTCCCATACACCGTGTAGTTTGGGTGAAAGTTAGCACAATAATACGAGCACTTTCCACGAAAGGTGACTGCGCTAAGAGTTTGAAAGGTACCCACACTTGGGTTGCCACTATCCAGGGGATACATTTCATTTCACGCAGCTCAACAGAAACCACATCGATTGACCTTCCCGTACACCATCTCGCCACCATTCGATTGCGGTTCATAAATCCGACGAATCGTTTCAGCGTCTGCTGGGCCAGTTACAGCTGTAATGGATCGGTCTTGCTTGCGTGTGCGTATGCGTGTACGGTTGTATCGACGCCATTGTGCAAATTTGCGGTCAGTAGCAACTCGCCGGAAGTAACCGTACGGTCCGCCGCGCCATTTGTCGGCACGGAAATTGGTTCTGGTAGCGATTAAAGGCGGCAATAATATTCGCTCGTGTTCCAGTGAGCAGATCGGCGAAAAAGGTAAGCGAATTATATCCATCCATCAACCGGACGGCACGAGGTGAGCTTTAGACGACATCAGACGATTTATCGCGTTAGAACGTTAGAAAAAATGCTTCCAGCTGCGGGTG
>STHB01018767.1:0-12257 GCA_018908115.1 Anopheles rivulorum
TCCGGAGCTAAAGGGGGGGATCATCGTGTAACTACCACTCCCACAGTGGGTCATTATCGAAACGATTATCATCGTTGTTGTTACCTCAACAGTTTTCTTCACACGGACCAATGTGTGCGTGTTCTGGGAAGATGTAGCTCTGCACACTACTACTGTCGTTGCCAGTGCGTCAATTCAACGATCTGACGTTGTGACCATTAACCGAAAAGCGCTAACCACAGCGATGTCGAGCCATTTTGGAAATTTGCTGTACTCGTTTTTACCTCTGGGAAAGAGAGCTCAAATTTATGGACTGTAACTGGCGCAACGGATGTAAGAAAGCTAACTTGACACGTACGCACAACGAAAAAATGTGAAAGGACATACTTTGAGCCAACAAAGAAAAAGAAATAAGAAAAATTGGGACAATAAAAAATAAGTAGAGTAACATTGTTTTTGGACATAATTCGTTGTTTAAAAATAGTTGAAAAGAAAGGCCTAGCAGAGAATAGATTAATAGGTTGTTTATATTTAAAAATATATAAAATAGAGGGACATTCCACCAAAGTTTCAAAAATTTCAACCCAATGTATAATTAATATTGAATGTGTGAAACCAATGAATGAAGAACCAAAATCATTTCCTTTGATGACTCTTTTACGACACATACAAAAAAAGGGTAACAGGAAAAGGGCACAAGACACTGACTTCTAGGGACCATCAAAGCCCGAAGCAGTACATTGTGGTAATGAGTTTGTGAAATGGCACAAGACAATGTGTTCCTGTGTTATGCTGCAGGCGCAAACCCCGACGTCATCATGCTAAATGCATCCCCAGCACGCTGCATTCGATCCAGCGTCTAGATAAATTGATTTAATAACTCCGGATGTGACTCCTCCCCGAAAAGCAGTGCACACACGACCACAAACTCGGAAACCAACGATAAAGTCAGCCGCCGCCTCGCGAGGTTTAGCTTTCAATTGAAAAGGGGGAAAACCTTCAATTTCATTAATCGATTGCTGCAGCCTGTCCCGAAGCTATAATCCCTGCCCTGTGGCTGCTGATTTATCGAATCGAAGGACGGTTTTCACATAAAATGAGAAGAATTTTCTATGAAGAATCGTCCAAACGGGCGGCCTACCCGGCAGCCAACATGTGTGCATCAGCGTTGCTTGGTTTTCAGACAACAACAACAGCAGCAGAAAGGCGCACAAAAATGATCCACATCAAAAAAAAAGGGAAAACAAGTTATAATGCAGTCCTGTGTGCCCTTCATATGCAACTTGATGCAACGAAGACCTGCCCAAGAAATGCACAACACAGCCGACGAAACGTCGAGGAAGAGAAAGCAAACAATAATCAATACCTTTTAAATGAATTATTTAATGAGCTCGGGCTACCTGTTGATTGCGATGGGATTTAATCGATTTTAATTGCACGCCTGAGAGCTGCATTTTCGATTGCATCCCAGCGATTATTCTGGGACAAATGGGTTTCGAATGTGAACAAAAAAAAATGAAATAAAATAAAACAGAAACAAGAGAGGGCCAAAGACCAATTTATATCGATGTCGGGGGCAGATACAAAATGGTGGTAGGTCGACTGTAAAGATACGACATTTGGCCCGACCGATCGGATTGGACTGAAGGATACGGGTACAACCCGATTGTACTTCAAACGACCGATAATGATGGAGCTCGATGCATCTGCCAACAAAAACAACAAGAGTTGAACATTTTAAAACATTTTCTTTCTTTAGGGACAAATTAAGGTTTACATTTATAACATCAAACCGGTAATAGGAAAAGTTAATGTAGAAGCATTCAAGAACAACAATTAGCTCCACAAAATTTGAGAGTACTGTGACAGAACTTTTAACTAATTTTGGACCAGATCCAGAATTTCAATACATCAACTTTACGTTAATTTTAAATTTCATTCAAATTAACTGAAAACCTTATCTTTAAAAACCCTAAAAAAATATCTTTAAATTTCGTTTAAGTAATTTTTAAATGGAAATCTATCAGTACCTTACAAATTAAAACAACTTGCACTAAGCAAACAATTTAAACATAAAAGGAATTGCATAGTAGTAGCCAAAGTATGCAGAAAACTCTAGATGATTATTCCATTGTTTTGAGCATTTTGATTGGTGGCGCGAGTTTTCCCAAATGTTGATTAAAACTTTTGCACCATTGCATCCAAAATCGAAATAAATTCCTTCGAAATGTACCGAAACAAAGTCAAAAAAATAAAAATAAGCTAGCGAACGCAATTATGCACAATGCCTGCCACCAACTGTACGGACGCGGAGCAATAAAGAACGAAAGCATGGAAAAAATATATTTATAATGATAATAATAAATACACCCCGGCGCAAGTGCAAAGGACGGAAGAAATCATCGTCAAGCGACGTGTTGTTCATCAACACCGTTGAATCGATTCTGCTGCTCGGCTTCAATGGGTTGGGAGTCGGTGAAGAGTAAACGGGAGGAAAGAATGACAACCGAAGGGAACGAGGCAACACGTACTGCAACAAATGCAATGAACGTCAGGATCGCCGAAATGATCATCAGCAGCAGATAGTAATGACACCGCGAGCCAGTTTAATGATAATGTGCATCGTTGCACGCTGCCGGCACAAATCGAACCCGCGATGACGGTCAGGTGTGGCCCACGGTGGAAATTTCAGGGTAATTTGGGTGTGCGCTTTCCACAGTTTTCGCTACCCTTTCCGGTTCGGTTGGTGCGCGGTAAGGACGCTTTTTTGCATTCACCCGGTTACAGGCATTTTTTGTTGTTGTCTTGCAGCGTAATTTTGTCATAATGCTCTCTAAAAGTGAGCACAACATAACCAACCCGAGCTGTGTGTATATGTGTGTGTGTGCCACATTAGCTTTGTGCACCCTCAAGGTCTCAAAAGAGGACACACCGTTCCGGTACGTTGCACCACTGAGCGCTGCACACGTTGCACCTTTGGGGAGCAATTTATTTCAATTGTCCTTCTTCGGTGGACGCTTTCGTTCCGTTACAGCAATGGCGGCAACCATTAAATATGAGTGTTGAGTTATGGATGAAGAAGCACAGGAAAAAATATGCGCCCGACTATACATCACAAGGTGTCATTTTGTTAAGATCATCGGTCGGGGGGGTTTTTTTATCGATCGATCCCTCGAAGGATAGCGCGCTCGCTGCATGAAATGTGACGTGCGGTTTACCAAGAAAATGCAAACTGTTGCGGTAGAGTTAAGAACCGTACTGGTTACGCTTAATTACAAGCGTAACAGACGCTGAGGTTATGCTTTACACACTCCATTACACGCAATCAAACTGCTCTTCAAGTAATTGAAGCAGACCAATGTGATGCAAGATAATATCTATTGTTCGCTAAAGGGCTAAAGAAACAAGCTTGCAAGATTTTATCAACTAGCTTCCAGCTAAAAGATTGAAAAGAAAATGAATAAAAATGACACACAAAAAAAACAATAACCAAACCACAGCTGCCAACAACGATACTTGCCACGCTAGCTGGCTCCACTCTGATCCATCACTATTGCAATCTGTCACTCGAGGGCTTACCTGTAACGATACCACCAGAAGCAAACGGAAAAGATGAAATAATATAGCAAAGTTAATTGTTTATTAGCATGCAACGATTATTATTTTTTTGTATTAAACCGCTGGACAAAGAATTGAGTCCACCGAACGAACAGTGATGGCTAAAAAACTGCAAATTTGCTGACATCAGTAGTAATGATGAGGCAAGCAGACTTTCAACACTGCACCAAACCACTTTGTTGGTTCATCGATCGCGACACTGCAAAGAATAAGTTTAAGGTCATGAAAAACCCTTTCCGCTGCTGATTTCCACCAGTTTCGTTTACTTCAGCAGCATCAGTAAGTAAACGGGCTTGGTAGAAATTAAAATAAATCTCACTTTAATGTAAATTTATAACTTAATTACAGACTTTCCGTTCCGACGGGTTTTCCTCGTCGTTTAGGCGTCTGGGTCCCTTCTGGTCCCAACCTTACATAGCCAACACAGGCGTTGACAATGAAAGGACTTTGATAATGATAGGGCAGGTCAAAAAGTTAAAATAAAGCTCATACACACTGAGCAACACGGGGGGGACAAAACAAAAACAACGGCGCACGGCGAAATTATTGCTGTAAGGCAGATGGTTGTGCACGGGCATACGCCGAAAGGTCATCACCGACATTAAAACAGCACTGTTGAAACTCACGCAAGCCGGTAACCGACCCTCGCTTACGGACAAAACCTGGAGTTCGTCCTTGTGGTGCAGTTAGGTACGATGGATGAATTAGCACCTCGTGGTAGTGTGTCACTCAGGAACTAACTTGAACCGGCTCATCATCGCAGTCACCGCTTCTGACGATGAGCTTACCGCGCTAATATCCACCGGTTCGCAGACGGCATCATCTGCACAAGCGGATGTCACTCCCTTCGGCAACATTATGAGAATGTCACCGAGATGTTTACAATTATATCACTGACGTTAGTTATCTTAGGACGGTGTGCTAGGCTGATTTAGGCAAACCCGATGCGTGCTACGAGTACAAACACGCGCTGCGAGTGTGGAAGCGCTATCTGTCAGTCGAGACACTAATCGCTTCTGACGCGTCGAAACGTCTTCCGTCGAAACTAACAACGCAACCCAAGGAGGATTTGCTAACGAATGGTGTATTTCGACGCTTTCGATGCATGGCTGGTGCATTGTCAAAGTTTCCCCCTTTAACTTTGTCGATTCATTCGCACGAAAATCACTCGAAGGAAAGGGCCATATCCATTCTTTAGGATGTGTGCTTATCTGAAACTGCCTGCAATGGACGGTACGTGACACATGTGATGAAATATAGCTTTTATTTGCACAACCACCAAATTAGATTCGTAGAAAATTTAATAGCTTCAAGCAACTAGGGTAAAAGATAAAGAGTATGTGGCAATCGGTGATTTTGCAATACCGAAAACAATTGTTGCTAATATCTTGAGCCTGTATATGGCTTTAATTCATTTTTCATTGAATTTCTTGGCTTTCCAGTAAGTAGGAAACAACCAGAGAGAATTTTAGAAATGATAACCAAAATCCACATCAGATCTTTAGGAAAATTCTACATAAGATGGCGGAGTTCCAGCTCTACACTTGGCATGTATTCATTGATTCCGAGATATGATAGCACATGCATTGCATCGTATTGTTATCATTTCGTTCGTTCTCCTGTCTGCTATTTGGCCTGGCAGTAGAGCGTGTTATCTGGAATTGGGAAATGTAATTCGCAGAGTTCCGGTTCCATTTTCTATAAGCGAATCATAGTATTCTGGAATACCCTGACAACATGAACATTAATTTAGGAGTGGTCCATTGTTTAAAATTTTCTCCTTGATGAAACTATCGACTAATTCATGCCAGCTATTTTTGGCGTAGTGGATTTATTTTTAGAAAATAGCCTTATAACCATTCCTTCATACGAGGTAACGATGCGGATAGAATTTGATGCCAAATCTATTCCGAGAGAAACCGACATCTATTATACTGCTCCCAAAGGTGATCAAAACACTTCAAACCTTTCAAAATTTCAAAAGAATTTCCGATAGCAACATTGGTGTACTTGTACGTAGTACACATATTTGAGTATTTTCTCTCTATCTGTCGATTAAATTTGCCTGAAGAAATTTATCGGCTCAAAACACCTTTCACGACGATAGAAGTTCGGACGGTATCAATTCTTAGTCCTAGAACTCACATGTTCCAACACCAAAGAACAAAAAAAAATATTCTGGGTGATGCCTAATCTGATTTAATAAGGAAGAATTTCTTGAAAAGTGGTATTTCAATGGAGGATATTCCTCAAAATTTTACATCAATCAATCATTGTGTTACCTTTCATTTTGAAGTAGCTAAAATGCTTCTCATTAGAAGAATCGGATTAATTTGTATATAGCTATGCTTTTTATAAGTATTACATTTTCGAAACAAATAGAGGTTTTAACTTATGAACCATATACATTTATTAAATATTCGAATCAGCGTTGAAAATGTCACTTTTATTGATAAAAATAGAAAAAAAACCATAACATTATTTCACTGTCAGACACTTCGTATCATAAATCTTGTTGCAAACAGAAATGGTTACCAAAATAATTAATGCATTGAATCGATAAACACCAATCACGTACACAAAAGACTATTTTCGCTCAGCCCACGGAAAGGGAGGATGGATAAAACGTCGAGCATAACAAGCACCTTACATTATTACTGAATTCCGCACACGCATTGACAGATGGTCAATAATCACTGAGCACCGGGCAGTGGAAGTCGGTAAAACGTTTGCCTTCGTCCTCCCCATCACAGGTTATTCTATTCGACTTTCGAAGAAGCTAACTAATCAAACTTCCATCCTTCCTACCCAAATGTTCCCAGAGATGGTGTGTGTGTGTGTGTATACATCGCGATGAAAGGGACAGCTCGAGCGGATGATTTGTTGTATAAATAATCAATGGCACACACATAGCAACAGTGTTCCCTACGAATTGGAGGAAAAACAATAATTATTCCACCCACCGCAGGATAATGGTTGTGATGGGTGACGTGAAACAGAAAGTTATAAATATTATCCAAAGAAAAGACGAGCGAAACATTGACAAAACTAACAACAACAGAGAGAAGAGAAGAAAAAAAAACTTTCAACACGATACGACGGGAAACTTGGTCGTGTTGTTGTGTCGCACGAAAAGAAGCATGAGCACCGAACCAACGAGGCACAAGGTAACGTCTGACGGTTGGTGTGTTCGGTGCAAAGGGGCGGAAGCTTTTCCTGAGCTGACTCCCCACACGCTTCCTGCAGGCAAAGGTAAAATTGATTCTCAACCAAAAACACCGATGCGCGTCTTGACGATGTTAAAACGTTATTTATCGTTTTCAAATGATAATCAACTGTGTTTAACATAACAAAAGGCGCACGTGGTTTTGCTCTTTTTCCGCACCGCGAGCATGAATCTCCGAAAAACCACCGTAGACGACATCTCGCAATCGTTAAGCATCCGTCGCTGCGCTACAGTACGACACGGAGTGAAAAACGGAAATACGGACGTATGACAATAAATTCGACTGAATTCAGTAGGTGGCGATCAGCAGCCCTTTTTTTCTTTCGTATTCCCCCCTCAAGGCAACAGGCAACAGGATGTAAGAGGTTCAATGAAAGTGGAACGGCAATGCATGTGTGTGTATGTGAGATAGAAGAAAGGATAGAGAGACCACCGCCATCGATTTCACTTTTCCAACAAGTGAAAGTTGTGGATTCTTGTCTTGCGTCCGGAGGAGTTCTTCGTGCGACGCGCGGTCGAGTCTTTCCTGCAAGGTTCGTTTTTCGACATGTCAGCAATATTGAGGAAAAGCTGGCACGATTTCGGGACTCCAGACTCGGGATCAGTTAGGGAGGATGTGATGCCTCCTAGTGGTTTATGAAAAATTCACAGCACGACTTCTTCGACAGCCACACGTTTGCTGACACGAGTGTGTTGGGACGAAGGTAAGACAGGAGGACAAAAAAACGTACAAAAAAGAGGATACGAACCTCCTGTTTCAGTTGTAAAGGATACAAACACACAGCAGCAGGCACACAGAAAGGAAAAAAAGCTCCGATTTTCCGATTGGCTACCACCACCATCACCTTCCTGTGTCCCAGCTTTCTTTCGTTCGTTATCTTTTATCCGGTGTGTGCCTCCGTATGTCTGATTGGGTTGAATGGACGATAGGCATCGAAGGAAATATGTCTTATTTCTATCTTCCCCCGCAGGCCTTTGCCCACAACTTAACCAGTCGGTGCGTGACAAACATGCCACGTGAGTATTCTACCACGCGTGGCTGATTCCTCTTGCGCAATTCCACCATCCCATGCCGATCGGAACGGATATGCCCCCAACGGAAGGACGTTTTCATTCGTTTTCGGGTTAAGCATCGGCTACAGTTCACAGGAAAGGTCACCAATTTTTCAGTCCCAACGTCAACGTTCACTTCTTGACGTTCAGAGCTAGTTTTTGGGTTGAGATTTTGGAAGATTTCTTTTAAACCATTCGTACAAAGTGTCAATGTCCCGGCTGGCTTTATTGGGTGAGAGTCATTTATTGACAGTTTAAAACTTAAGTTATTGTCGCACGTTAAGTCAAGCTTTTGTTTTAGAATGTTTTAAGGATCAGAAATAGTGCGCTCAATTCGAGTTAATTTTGTATACGACAAAATCGAATTAGAAAAATATCCTAAATTACACTCCAAGAAATCCAGCATTTGACAGAAATCTCCTTTGATTAAGGATCCAAAGAGAAAGGAGAGAAAATTAACTCAATAAAAAGAATCAATGATTATTTTATGTATGTCCATTCTAGGCTATCGTGAGTTGAAATTTATTACATTGTTAAATAAAAAATAAAAAATAAATAAAAATAAAAATTAAACTCAAATTTGAAGAATTACCCAAGAAACCCCTAAAATATCAACTGTGTAATGGTATCTTCATCTTAAGTGATCAAAATCGCTCACAACTTTTGATAGCCGCAACGTAGAAAACAAATTGTTAGCGACATCACTGAAAGACGGTAAAACAGATTGAATGAATCATTTGGAAAAGTATAATCTCAAAACAATACTAAACTTCTAACCATTAGGACATCGCACAAGACCAACAAACCATCGTGTGAAATTGCTTCAATTTCTAAGAAACCAACAAGAATTTCTATCAAACTCAACCGCCTGTCCTGAAAGGGTGCCTAGTGCCAGTAGAAACAAAGCGAACCGAAGTCGAAATGAACATTCCTGCCCAGCAGTCAATCGGAAAGATAACGACGGAAAAGCAGAAATAAAATCCCGCATTGGAACAGAATTTAGTAGGCCGAGTGACAAATGGCGTGTTATTGGTGTCCACAGATTCAAGATTGAACTATCGCCGCAGCGCTCTAGAGTTTGTGGCCGGATGATACTGAAATCAGCGAAAGAATTATTAACACTGAGATTAGAAAGAAGAAACAAAAAACAAGACCCCAGGAGCAAATATTGTAGGACATGGATTAGACTGCTGTTAGTTTTTCGTCTTCTCGTACGTTTTGCCATTTTCTAGGTCAACTATCATCTCCCGGCTTTACGGTGAGTTATCTCAATTAGGTAGCAAGCCGTACCCTGCCAGTAGCTGCTTCCTGTCGACAAGAAATTTATCACGAATCACCCTACAATCCCCGCCCGTCAAGAGATTTTCGCCCTAGGGTTTGCGCTAACACGCCACAATATTTGGCTCGGACTCACATTTCCCATTAGGCTGATTAGAGCTCCAAAAAACCAAACCAAAACAAAAAAAAACGCTCCATAAAATCCATCCGTCCTCCAATCCGCAAAACAAAGTGCCACTCATCGCGACCATTCATCTCGCGGGTGCTAGGCCAACAAATACCAAAATGATGATACGTCGTCCGAAAGAAGAAAAAAAAAGGGTCCATAAAAACTGGCCTGGCCCTCTGCTGATTTCGGGCACCGATCGTACGCGTGTTTTTATTATAACTTGACGATTATGCCACCGGGAACGGGAAAGACAAATGAAACACATAAAGAGCTCCTACCCTCTCGCTTGATCCAATAATGCGAGCACTGGAAGATTGCGCCCCGAAAAGAGATGTTTTGCGGAATAAAAACTAAAACAAAAAAAAACAAGCTCCGTATCCAGCACCGACCTCTGGATGCGGGATGCGGTTTACACCGGTACCCCAAAATCCCAAAAAACCCGCAGCATAAGCACCTTAAGCGGGTGTCTTTTAAGCGCGCGACCCACATGCCACATCCTGGTGATATAAAATGGCTGTCCCTCGTCCAGCCCTGCGCCAACCATAATCGCAAACAGGTTAATTAATGAATTGATATCGCCGACGCTAACTACCTGTTATATGGGAAGGAAACACATAAGTACATACGTCTTTCACCCAGACACTAGGAACACTGTCCCATCGGGGACGCCACGAGATAAACAGCTATAACAGCAAAGCATTGCCAACGATATTTTTTTCTTCTCTTCTTTATTTGCTTCACCACCTTCAGGTGTGCCGGACTGAAGATGAATTGCTACCGGTTGGAATCGTGACCCGCTACGTATGTGGAGAACCGGCAAAAAAGCGGACACCAGATTGTCACAGCAATTTGTTTTATCTGATGGGTTGTTGTTGTTGTTAGTAGTCGTACACGAAAAGGCAAATGGTTCGCCGTTTCAAGGCACAAGCAAGAGAAAGTAAACCCTTATGCTACATAAATGCAGCGCCATCTGTTCAACGAGGGACGAACGGGATGAACTGGACGACGAATGGAGAAACATAATTAGTTAGGAGATTGCGTCTAAGTGGATCAAGATGAGTGGTTTTAGAAACGGGAATACACACGAATGGATAAAGTTAAGGCTGATGATTGATGCTAAACAAACGTCGTTACTCTTTTATTTTGGTTGACATGTTACGTTGGCGAACCTGTTTTGACTATTCGTTCCTACTAACGGAACTGGATCGACTCAATTTAGAAGTAATTTTTAGAGGAATATGAACGATATGGTAAATTTCTCTTTAGATACATTGATTACTTTGTTTGTTAAATGAAACAAACTTCAACATAATAAAAAATCTTTTAATTTTTAAAAACGTTGTTAGAATCGAAAGGAGTAGTTTAAACGTACCCAGTGCTAATCGATCGATGAATAAATACATCGATATAAACAAATGAACTATGAACTATGTCGATGAACGAAAATGAACTCTAGCAAGTGAATTTAGTACAGTAATGAACAAAATAGTAAACAGAACACATTTTGTATTCATCCTTCCGTTTAGTAGCTCCAAACATGATGAAATCTCACAAGTCTCTGGTAGAAAAGACTTTCATTAAGCGATAAGTGATATTGTTGTTGAACTACAGTAACAAATATAACATGGACTTAACTTCCTTTCACAATAAAATGTCCATCAGTGCTAGCGGCACCATTTCACTTCACGATGGCACGTTGTTCGGTATCGATCTACCATCATCATCTACAAAAGAATCAATTTTCCTCCGAAACGAACGAACGAACGGAACGCATTCGGTCTCATCAGTATCGAGGGCAATAAAATTACGACATAAAGCGCCGGGCATCGTAAAATATATACACATATTTTCACGAATGCCTTCGAAAACCCCTTTAACTGCGCGGCGCTGCTCCTAGCAACCAAGGTTTCGTGAAGCAGCCATGGACGATTTACTTTACGGAGTAAGGGTTTTCTGTGATTAGAAACTTGATTCCTTTACGCCCCTATAATGTTTCGGTTTGTGCAGAAAGGACACCAAGTGAGCGGTTGCAAGGGCCGAAAGAAAAGTGGCAGAATGCTGGAGGAAGCAAAAAAAATATATATATATATATATATTACTACACTACGCTCCGAAGGACACCATTTTTTTTTGTTTTGTTTGACGAAGTGAAAAGTGTTAGCGCGGTAACGAATGGCAAGGGATGCAACGCAAACAGAAAGATTCATCATGCCTGGACCCACAAGTTTCATCATCGGCAAAGGTTCCCCTATCAGCAAGGATATAAAATGGGTATCGCAAAGAGAAATAAATGTGAATAAAAATGAATTTGCGGCCCGGCAAAAACTTTTCACGTGGTAAGTTGCAAGTCGCCTCGTTTCGAAACCATCCCACCATGACCGATGTGGGTGGATGTGCACGATGGTAAATGGGGAAATTGTCCCATTCCTTGCTCGGGCGAGCGGTTAAAGTATTTAACGAGTGATAGACCCCTTGGAATGGGCTAATGGAATGCAAACGCAGCTGAGTTCTGGTCCTTCGCTACAGCTACGAATGCAGACAATTTGCTAGCGTGCTGGGACTGTGTACTTCTTGCACACGAGGGTTGAAATGGAAATAAAGAAGATTCTCTTTTATATCTCTGTTTTCTTCTCAACACACAAAAGGGTCGGAATCATTACCGGAGTCACCCTCATGTTGCTCACGTTGCTATCGTCTGTGGTACCGAGAAACGGCACGCGATGACGTCGTAATAATCGAAAGTTTGGATAATCGATTATTGGCCTTGTGTGCGGTGTGGCACACGTGGTAGGGGGAAAATTCATATTGGAAACATGGATCCGAACTGTGGCAGCGTGTCCTCACACCGACTCATCGAAATACGAAAAAAAAGCAACAGCATCATCGCAAAGGATAAGCAGACGATGGGAGTTTACCGAAGAAAATGTCACATAA
>STHB01018774.1:0-12254 GCA_018908115.1 Anopheles rivulorum
AGAAGGGGATAGATCTAGTCCCCTGTTTGGATTTATACACTTCCAACCATACCGGGCACCGGGACGGACAGGCGACACAGACACGGTCCAAGCTCCCAATGTCGCGTGGGACCGCGTGCCGAACCGGACCGATCCACCGATCCCGATCGATCGAGACGGATTACTGACGGTTGAATTGACTACCAAGCAGCTCAAGGCTTACGGGCACTGACAAAGTGCCTCCTGATGGGGTGCCGAAGGTGCATAATAATCTCACAAACCTTCCCCCCCCCCCCCTCCCATGTTGGGTGGGTTGGGTGCGTGCCCCCTAACCCCCTGCCCGATCCAGCTGCGGAACACTTTCTATCCGATAAGCCAAGGTACAGCGGGAGCAGCCGTTACGCTCGGTCAGCCGGTACGCGATCGTAAAACGATCGATGTAATACATGTTTTGTAAGCAAACACGACACCATCATTATCCATCTGTGGCTTCGCCGTGCAAAAGTGCATATGACGGTGCGGCACACACTGGGCAGCGAGTGAAACAAAAAAGGGGAATACAAAATCAACATCCCGTCTCCGGCTTGGGGTTGAATTCGTTTCCGCCCCATTTTCCTTACAAATCTGTGTGTGTGTGTGTGTGTTTTTCTACCTCACGATGGCTTTTACAGGACTGGTGACGGCTGTCCTAAAACGTTTGCGTGCGGTGTTTCAGCCCTTTTTTTATTGCTCTCCTCCGAACGCCCGACAGTTCATTTGCTGTCCACTTCAATCACGATACGTGACTAAACATGTGGGCTAAAGGACTGTGCGTTGTCGAAACGAAGCACTTTTGATGGTGATCGATCGGGCTGATGATCGGAAACGAAGGAACTTGTTGTTTTTTTTTATTTATTTACATTAATTTAATTGTTTTGAAGCGTTTCCAGATTTACTCTTTAAAACAACTTGTTGATCGCTTACGTCCTTGTTATTAAATTTTTCGCTCATATCGTACCCAACGCTGCTGCTATGTTAAATTGATGTTAAATTTAGAAAACCTTCCTAAAAACTACATCACAATCTACTAAACCATACGTTGCAGAAGAAGTAAAAGCAATCAAAATTAAACCACCCGCCCGACCGGTTGGGGTTGTTTAATCTGCCACGGTGCACGTAACATAAATAGTGATGGGTTTTAATTTGTTTTTGGGAAGCCAAAGAGAGATATCGCAAACAAATATCGGAATTTGATCTTTTTTTCCTTTCTTTTTTTTTGTTGTTGTTGCTTTTCTCCCAAAACGCCCAAAGTTTTGCCTTAAATCACCCGCACCCGCATGTACAAACAGAACGGTGCGCAAGGAAAAATTTGCCGTCCGCGCGCTCTTCAAGCAGATGAAGACATCAAACAAAATACCACCGAAACCGATGAATCAATGCCATCGATAAACTTTAACGACTTTTGCGCAAACATTACGCCAACGCCAAACACAGGCAGACGAGGCAGTCAAATTCAGCAAACAGCAAACTTTAGAGGAAGCGGCGGCAAACACCCATCTCAAACCTTTGCCTCAAAATGCAAGAAAAATCCCATCTGGCGATGGTGAGGGCGATGGCGCCAACCGTTTCAAAACAGCACGAAGAAAAGAAAAGAAAAGAAAAAAAATACTAAAGTCCATTTGGCTGGAAGAATGATTTTGGTGTTTTGGTGTTCGTAAAAATAGCTTAATGCGTAAAGCTTCGCACAGCTAGGAGGCGCCAATTATCGGCTCCAAAAGCTTCACAACCGTCACCCACGGGTGTTGTGAAACGCCCGGCCCGATGGAAGATTACACCCCATGTGCATGAGCAAGAGAGAGAGAGAGAGAGAGAGTTGAATGGGGTGCGATATCGAAGTAGGAAGTTGCTCAAAAACCATTGAGCAAATATTGAGCGAACAAATTTGGTGTTGATAATTTTTGGCTTTTCTCGAGGTGGAGACTCCCCCGGTGCTCGATGGGAGTTGGATGCTATTTATGCGCATGTTTGAGCAACAATTAGCACCTTCCTTCTTTATCTCTGTTTGTGTCTATCCCTCTCGCTCTCTCTCTCGCTTTTTAAGGGATGGTATATAGGGATAGTAAAGTGTCCAGAAAAAGGTTTCTTTTCGATGAAGCAAGGTAAAATCTTTAACGCCTCCATCACGGATGTGGCCATCTGGTTGATGACCATTGAGCGTTGAGTTATGCAAATGATGCGCAGCAACTTGTTCCTTCCCGCTGGACGAGTCGCGAAAATGGTGACCGCACCTTAATCAGCGTTTATCACATATGCTTCCACCCATTTTCCACCTCATACTTCTTCTCATACCAGTGTGTGTGTGTGTCTTTTTACTACTTGCAGATACGCGCGAAACTGCGTTCGTGCATGCGATCACCGCCGCCGGTATTACGTACGCGGTAACGAAGGCCTGCACGATGGGCGACCTGCTGGAGTGTTCCTGCCAGAAGCACTCGAAATCGAAACCGGACGATGGGCGGCGAGGACGGGGCGGTGGATACCGGCCGGCCGGTGGGAATCGTCGCCGGGTTGGAGGTGGTAACCATCGGGCCAACCCGAACGGCATCCCGATCGCGCCGTACCAGCCCAATGTTAATGCGAATCCGGCCTACAGCACGCTGACACCGGGCGAGTTTGGGCGGAATCCCGGTCGCGTCCAGCCGGCGAACCGTCGCCCGAACCGCCGTACCCAGCGCCGCGCAGCCAAGGGCACGAACGGAGTGGCGGGTGGTGGTGGTAGGGGTGGCATGCCCACATCCCCGACGCTGCCAGGTTTGCCGAAGGAGCATTCCACCTACACGATAACGCCCGGCCAGGAGGACAAATGGAAATGGGGCGGCTGCGACGATAATGTGAATTTTGGCGTACGAAAATCGAAAGACTTCCTCGACGCACGGTTGCGCAAGAAGAGTGACATTAAGACGCTCGTCCGGCTGCACAACAATGACGCGGGACGGTTGGTAAGTGGACAAGTAGGCGAGAAGCCCGGATTGGGGGGGGGGGAGCTTTTCGTTAAACAATCAACAAACTTACACGGCTATTATCATTTTCCATATTTCCCACACCAAACCGACGCACACGCAGGCGGTCAAGCAGTTTATGCGCATGGAGTGCAAATGTCACGGGCTGTCCGGTTCGTGCACGACCAAGACGTGCTGGATGAAGCTGCCCCCGTTCTCGGAGGTGGGCGCCCGGCTGAAGGAACACTTCGACGGTGCGACGAAGGTGATCGCGCGCAACGATGGCCACAGCTTCATGCCGGACGATGCGACGATCAAGCTGCCGACGAAGCGCGATCTCGTCTACACGGAAGATTCGGACGACTTTTGCGAGCCGAACGCAAAGACCGGCTCGCTCGGGACGCACGGGCGCGAGTGCAACATCACGTCGAGCGGTGTCGACGGGTGTAGCCTGATGTGCTGCAAGCGCGGCCAGTCCCACAGCCAGGTGGAGGTCAAGCGCAACTGCAACTGCAGCTTCAAATGGTGCTGCGAGGTGACGTGCAGCACCTGCATCGACATCCAGGATGTGTACACGTGCAAATGAGCGGTGTTACGATTCGTTAATGCAGTGCCAGGTTTCTGGCCGCAATCTTTTTGCAGTATGGTGGGGTAAATATGTCCTGCGGATAAGTGTGTAAGTGCGGGCATGTAGAGGTAGCGTTAGGACCAGCACAGCGCACAAGCAAAGGACAGCCAATTGTTGACAACGTGTTTGTAAGTTGTAATCAGGGAAGTTGAGCGAGCGAAGAGTTTAAGTTAAAGACTGATGAAATAATGCGTGAAGTTGGTAACAAGATTTGAGCAGAAGTGATTGGAGCAGTGGAAAGTGGCCCAGAATCAAAGGTGGGTCAAACGCAAAACGAGCATATGGAAGAAGTAAATAGAGAGCATCGTTGTGTACATACCGATCCAACACAAATCCCATCCTTTTACTTCCCTCCCCCCCCCCTCCCCATCTCTTCCTCCTTTCTCCACCACCATCGCCACCATCTGAAATAATTCTTCCCAAACATTTAACTACTCTAAATATGCGTTTATTTGTGATCTGTTGTGAACACACAACCGTAAACCGATTATGATATTTATTGTTAAGTGCCGATCGAAACTACGATCGAACGATGACTGTGCCGGACGAACGGACGGACGGTGTGTGTGTGTGTGTGTGACAGGGTGTTTTTTTGTTGTTGTTTGTTTTGGATGCGCAGCGAATCAAACTCGAACGAACGAATTTAGTAAGCTTTGTGGTGAGATAGATGAGAGCAGGGGGGATGATAATCATAATAAAATGCGAGAAAATCACAGCGCAGCAAAACGCCACGCCAACGGTGTATTACAATGTTGAATGCAAAGTGTTCCATTGCGGAGTTGCAATTTTTTTTTTCACCCATCAAACCCATCGGGCGGAAAGGGCACTCGAACGATTCCACACGCGCTTGGGGTTGGAGAATGAAAGAAAAACCCGAAAATCCCATATTCCCATCACCTGTTGTGACCTAAATTGCAAAACATTAATTCGTTGCCGTTCGTTGCCGCCTGCCAGCACTGCCCAACGGCGATCGAATGCTGCAATTAAGCATAAAACTTTTAAAAACATTCAGCCTTTTTTACAGCAAGAGTGTGAGAGAGAGATAGAGGGAGAGAGTAAGATGAGAGCAAATCATCCCTTCATATCCTTCCTGTTCGATTGTTGCGCGACTGACCGGACGTGCGACAGGATCGTGGCCTCATCGATCGCGCCCGAGCGACGACTAATTTCGCTTGAAATTGATCGTATTAATCGTGTTCCATTCGGGTTACCCCGTGGACGGACCCGTTTATCGCCGCACCACGATCGTGTCCGAAATTACGAGCCAAAACAACCACCAAATATAAAAAGAAAAAAGAAAAGGAAAATAAAAACGCCACCAGCAGAACAACAACAACAACAGCGAACCACAAAATCAACATCCGAAACGATCATCTTAACGACGATCGGGCAAGCGTACGGGCTTTTATGTCTGTTCTCTGGTGTTTGTGCATCGCTTTTTTTTGTTTCGCTTACTCTGGCACACCTCTGAAAACACACACGGTGGGAAACGGAGAAAACGGCGAAAATTAACAAATCATCATCGATATCTTAATTTCCATTTTATTTGACTTTGCCGGGTGCTACGAAGTTGTTGCTTGTGTGCGTGCGCGTGTGTGTGTTTGAGTAGGGGTTCGGTTACTTTTTTCTTAAATTGTTATTGTTAACGTTCGATTGAAGGTATTATGTACAGCACCGGGGAAGCCGAAAGGGAGGAATCCATCGGTCCACCCCAAAAGGGCACCCGAATGGGGCCAAATAATGCAAAGGCTTCTGCAGAAGAAGGAGGTTACGGCGGTAACTCTTTTTCCTCTGGTACGTGCCCGGGAGAGATCCTGTCCCTCCCCACCCATAAATGGACTAATGGACTTGTCAGGCACAATTCTATTTATTGAAACTGTTACTTTATGACAGTTTTACAATTTGATGAATACAAATATTTTAAGAGTGCACCGCTACGCAACGGAAGGATGGATGTTGTGCGCACGCCTGTTTTATTCCCCATTTTCCTTTGCTGAAGGTTTCGCTACCCGTGTCCAAACCCACCCCCCCACCTTCACCCGCCCTGGGGAGCAATTTAACCTCCACGTTGACGTAAAGTTGCTGGGAGTTATTAAGCGCGCTCCTTTACGATCGACACCCGACTCCCGACGGGTGCGCAGATGAAGATCAATGCTGATGATCGTGCTTATGATGGTGATGATGATAAATTACATCGATCCATTTTCGAAACGCGCCCAACTGGGTAGGTTCGGGGTCGAAGGAAAAGCACGCCAGTCATCCCGATCCCTGTCGTTGGGATTCGTACGTGGGTTGGCAGCTCTGGAAAGGGTGAATGCCAACCGAGACCATTACAGGCGGGCCTAGGAGACAATATCTTTACAACGGGGCTAAGCTCATTCGTTATTCCCACACAGTTCACGTACAACCACCGTGTACCGTGGTACGGGCCAATACAATAAAGTCAAAATGTTTTCATTTTCAATCGGACGATCAGCAAGATCGACAGATACTTCACGGGACTGTCGGTAAACCTGGACGGACCGCGAATGAATACCGAGAGCTAGTACAGTGACAATAGGCGAAACGTTGTATGGCGCTGTCACAACTACTTAAAGCTATTTAGAGTCATGTCGCAAACGTCATTTCGAGAACCGTTCGAATCACTCGACCATATAGTGTCTCCGGTGCATTGTTGGTGCAGCCACCGATCGAGACTAAGTAAACAAACCCCTTTTAATAAGCTCGTCCCGCTCGTGGAAGTCTGATAAATGGTTACTAGCAGCACTGGGCATCTTTTCCAATGCTTGCAGTAGGATTGATTCACAAACACAATCTCGGAAGGACACGCGGGAAAGGTTTCCCGCTCGCGTTGCAAACGCTTTACCATGACGAAGCGAAAAAATAACCACCAAAGCTTTATTCAACACCCCGAGTGTCGAGTCGAGTCGAGGAACGATTTGGGTAACATCACATACCGGTGCTGCGAAATTCCAACCCAATGAGTCTTCGCCAGGGCGCGTACGTGCATCACCCCGTGGGACAATGAATCACCGGTTTTTCATCGCTGCGAGTCATCAAGACCGACGTGCCGTTTAATGCGTGCAATCACGAATGCCATTGTTTGTGCGAAAAGGGGATACTGAAATTTGGGCGGGATGTTGGGGTGGGGAGCAAAGCAAGAGACACCCACCAAAAACCGAACGCGACACTAATGGGGTTTCGTGGAAGTAGCTGCAACAAATTCCACCTAGTAACTGTGAGCTCCAGTATCTAAAGACTCACCTTGGTACGCCGAGCATTACAAATAAGTGAGTCACATCCGCATTCGGAACCCCATTTAACGTCATCGATACTGCTCATTCCATCATGATGTTGTAATAGATAGCTTATTTCTCCTCGCAAAGTCCTGACATCCTTCAACACTCGCTAAATGCCCACCCAGCATTTGCTGAAAATCCGAAAATATTCTCCAAACATTCAATAAAAAAAAACAACTACCAAACATCCAACCAACGTCTGCAAAACATACGCAAATGTCCACTCAATATCCACTAAACAACCCTCAAACCATCGCTAAACACTTGCCCAGCATTCACTGAACATCCGAAAACTATCACCAAATGACCAATAAACAACCATCAAACAACTACAAAACACAACCACCAGGCAAGGAGAAGAGCTCGTCAAAGGATTAAAAACTTTATCAGAAATTTTAGCAAAATCGTCGTCTCCAACTGGCACCAACAACCCAAAATAATTAGAAAATTATTCAATTGAATAATTTTAAGTGATTGGTTTTCAGTGATGTAACGAATTGGGCGTCGGTGCCAGCTGGGAAAGTGTGTGTTTTTTGTTGGGAATGTTTGAGAGAGAGAGAGAAAGAGAGAAAGCGAGAGAGCCAGTAGTCACGCATCAACAAGCCCGGGAAGACTAACGATGGAGCATGGTTCAAAGTTAGCGGCAGATAAAGACCTTGAAAACTTGACGAGGATACGAAATCTTTCAGTGGAAAGTTTCAATGGGGTACCGTGAGGAAAACTTTTTTCAACACGGAAGGTGGGCGGCCAGATCTAGGATTCGATCGCTTGTCCATCGGTGTGATGGACCCATAATCAATCTCCTTGGCAATGGAGACGCCTGAGAATAGCGACGTTAATAGTCCAATATAAGCTACGACCCTGCGCAATTGCAAGGGAGCGAAAAACAATCGGGGTTTGCACCCCGGCCTGGTAGGGTAAAGCAAAAAAAAAGTGAAGTTTTATTTTCTTTCGTTTCGTATTCCATTCGCGATGGGGAATGGGATGCTAGGAATGATATCCAAATTTAATTTGAAGGTCAATTTCTATTTTTTTTTCTCGTATTGAAATTTACACATTTTTGCACTTTCGACTTTTTTCCCCACAACTTCCGTTTTTAATTTCCATGTTCTATGGAAATCCATGGTTGTTGTGTTCGGCTACCCCCCGGAATGCCATAAATAAAGCTATTTGTGTAACAGTGTGAATGGTTAGGCTTCCAAACAAATGTCCATGCCACCTTGCGCTCGGTGGGTTCCGGGCACATTCCGAACGGCCCACCCCGAAAATGGGTGACATGCTAATAAAAGGTAATAATTCTATGCCGAAAGAATTCGGCTGTAGAATGATTCTTTCGAGACTCGCTTCACCATTCATTCCAGAGGAGGGATCTATAATTATTAATTAAACAACGTATCACCATTCGGGACACAACCGAGAGCTGAAGCCGTAAAGAGCTTCAGGTGAAAAGAGGAAAAGAAGAAACCCTCGATCCAGCTTCAAGCATGCGATCGCGATTCGACAGCATGTTTGGATTCCGCTTCCTTTTGGTTGGTGTCGATTTGCTCTGCTGCTGCTTCAACAATGCCACCACTAATTTGTTCCACTTAGGTGAAACTTCTTTCGAATGTCTATATACATATTTTTGTGTTTCCTTCGATCGCTCTATTGCCACCCACCGGGTATCGATTTAGAATGGGTTGGATCGTTCGGCCCGGAAAGTACGGACACGCGTGCCCACCCACTGCTGCAACGTATCGGAAAGGCTTCAGCGAGCAGAAGGCTTTCAGCAGCCGACCGAACAAAAGATGCTTTAATTTAATGAGCATCAATTTGCATAATTATCACAAGCTCGCTCTTGGACCGGTTGAAGCCAAGCCAAGCGGAGGAATGTGAACGCTTCTTTGTTTCGGGTTTTGATGACAGTTGAGCAATCTTCAGGATATCGCCAGGTAAAGCAAGTTGTGCGCATTCTTACGAACTAAACCCCCTCCACACATATCAGTGTGTCATATTGGTTTTGGAAGGAGTTCTAGTGCCTATGCTGATCAGTCTTCTGAGCTCCAAATGTTAGAGGTATGTTAGGTACCACGCATTGTTTCCGCTTTGGCTGAAGTCGAACCCCCGGTTTTGGAGCCTCGAGAAAATTGATGATTGAGTAGCGATATTGAAGCTGTTCGCATCTTCGCATCACCTTCGCGCCACCTTGTCGTGCCAAAAAGGTTGCCTTCGCATCGGTCCGGCAACCCAAGAAGATTGCGTGGTGCGATGTAATAATTTATTTCCCGACACATTGACGGAACTTGGCCGCAAGCGGTTGCTCTTGCTTGTTTCTGTGCTGTATATATATATCCTTCGACGTGGAGGTTATTTTTCGGGTGCTTCCAGTTTCGTTTTGTTCTTCGGGTTGAATAAAGCCTGAACGCCCTCCTCAGGTGTGTGTACCGCTAGCAGAAGCTTTCATTGGCTGATGGTGGTCGAATGGAATCATTAAAGGCCGACCGACGGCAGAGGACCACACACTGTGGCATTGGCGAGACGATCTTCACGAACGCCCGTCTTCCAATGCGTGGAATGCTATTCAAAAAACTGGTGAAAGAGAGAGAGAGAGAGAGAGAGAGAGAGAGAGAGAGAGAGATCTTGAGAAGATCTGAAAGGGGTTGCACAGAAATGGACCAGCACATGTGCAAAACCCTTCCCAAATGAACCCACGAAGAAGGGTTGAAACGAAAAGCTAAACACGCGCGCGTTGATAATGCTCAGTTAAAATTGATCAATAGCTTAAGAAGTGCCCAGAATAGCGCTTCCAGGGAGTTCTTCTCAATCAAATTAAAAAAAAAGGCGCTCACCCGCACACACGGTGCTTCTGGCTCACGTTCCCAGTCGATGGCCGTTTGGAAGATGATTGCACTTAATATCATCCCGGCATTAGGAGGTCAAAAGCGAACATAAACGTTGCGTCCCTTTCAGGAATGGCTTATGCTCCCATTCTGCCCATTCCTGACGGCCTCAAAACCATCCTCGAAACATCCTGCAGCATGTGCCGCAGCATGGTGCGCTGTTTCCTTTCCGATAGCGTGGGAAAAACGCGGCGCCAGGCGATACGCGATTTCGCTGTGATTTCTCCGTAAAGTTTTTTTAACACCCATTCGCCACTCACACACACACACATCGAACAATGCGGCATCGAACGCTTTCGGCCTTCGAGCTAATGGAGCTCGCTAAGCCTAAGTGTGCTTGCGAGCACGCATGACGTAGCATTATGCCCCGGTTGGGGTAACCCATTCATGAAAAGCGAAGCGATCGGGATCCCGATACCGATACCTGGGCCGTGGCCCAGAGAAGTTTCCATCCCGAACCCGATCGACACCGAACCGGAGACGGTGGTCTAAATATTGCGCTTCCGTAGGCCATCACCACGGTTTCATCATCATCGGCAGCAGCGGCGGCAACCACGGCACGGGGATACACGACGCATCCTTCTGCAAGAATGGCTCACACAGACATGGGCACTCCAAGCATCAAAGGGAAGCCAAGCTCGTAGCGCTCACCGAAGAAGACGCCAGTAAGCGTAGGAAAAATGCTAACACACATACACACACACACACACACACACACACACACACACACACACACACACACACACACGCAGCACTGCCCGTGCTGCTCTGCTGCGGCGTACCGCTTTTGGAGGAAGGTCACACAGCACGGTCGGGAAGCTGGGAAATAACGAAACATAAAAGGTGTTTCCCCGCAAGGTATAATTTATATTAATTTGGAAATTTGTTATTCTTATGCTTTCCGCGGCACCCAACCGGGGGCAGCAGTGGTCGGGTGAGGTGCGTTCTTTTGGGCGGTTTGGCTCACGAAAGCGACGAACCCTCCACCGATGGGCTCATCAATTTACACGCCTCAGCCGCAACTACCGGTGGACCTATCCGCCGAGGGTCCGGAAGGTTGCCTTGGCTCTTCCTGTTTTGTTTTTTTTTGTTGGTCCTGTTTCGCGCTGGAAATTCCGAAACGTCTCACGTCGTACACATATAGAGACGTCCGTTAGTGCCCGCCGGTCCATTACGTTTTTGGGCAGGATCGTCAGTGTGCGGCGATGGCTAGCGGCAGAAGGTCGTCCACGTTTTGCCACACGTTTTCCGGAGCACCTAACACCGAACGTGAAGATTTTGATACCATGCCTATGTTATTAGGATGCATTAGTAGATGATGCGGTTGCTCTTTCGGAGCCTTTTTTTTTAGGCCGGTGCCAGACCCAAACGGTTCGCCGGGTGCGGTCGTCACCTGAGTGGATGGTGGCTATTGTTTTGTTGTGTATTTTTGATGTTTGCCTTACGGGCGGGCTTCGGTGGACCCAGGGTCCGGGTGAATTGCCTTTTGGGCCCTGTACCTTTGTGGTTCTGTCTTTTCTGTGGTTGTTGTTTTGTTTCTTTCGGCTCGATCTTTGTGCGGTGAGCCTTGCGATCGTTCGTTCGTTTTGGGTCGATCGAGCGAAGAATGCAACCTGCAACAGGCTGGCGCGGTTTGGGATTGCTGGCGTGATGTTAACTAATTCTAATGGGTTTGGTGGCTTCTTGATTGCTGCGGGAGATCTCAATCAGTTGGGAAGGAAGCTGTGGAAGTTTGCTGCGAACGGGACGCGCTTAATTGATGTAACAGCGAATGCGCTGTTAAACACGAAGCATCCTAGCGATGGAGCGATGTTTAGTGAAATGCGTCACTTTTGTATGATCTTCACTCAAAACCATGGGAACGGGTGCGCTGTTGCTTTTTAGTTAATTTATTTACTTTTTCTTCAACCCCGCTTTTCGCTTCTCTCGCGCGTTGCAGTTAGGTGCTCTTAATTGAAAAGTAAATCCTCACATCATTACATTAATCCACTTTGGTTGGAAGGAAAGCTCGGTGCAGCAGACGAGCCTGCACAACCTTGCTGGACAGCTTGGGGAAAGAAATGACGAAAGAAAAAAAACGTTTTTAATTGGCGCAGCACTAAAACCATCAGTTTCAATTACCAGTCCTTCCAGCACACTGCAAGCGACATAGTTTCGACAGACCGATCGATCGATCGATGTCCAGCAAATGCCCCATTCCCATGGGGGGGGGGGGGCACAACGTTACGTGGCGATCGCGCACGATGACGTTCGCAAAATGGTTCACACAGAAAAAGCAAAAACACACGCTCTGGCAAAGCTGATTTCAATCAAAAGCGGGTAAATTTAATTTGTACCAGAGCGCCCACCGCATCCAATGTGTGCTTGTGAAGTAAATGCAATCAGACGGGAAAATCCCTTGGGGAGGTTGCAGAGTTCCACCACCGGTGTTTGAGTGCAGTTTGGACCAGGTTGCACGGGTGCACTATTGGTACGGTTGCTTTTGTGGCTG
>STHB01018791.1:0-12249 GCA_018908115.1 Anopheles rivulorum
ATGTGCTTGTGAAGAAAATGGAAATATTCTAGCGAATTAAATACGGCAAATTTCACCCGGCCAGCATGCGAGTAATGAGATGCGATTCGCGCAAATCCACAGTACGACAGCAGGTCCCGTATGCGTCCCATTGTGGTATTGGAATAATATCATCTTTCAAAGAAATCTGTTGTGTTGTGTTGAATTCACCATGGATGGTTGGAATTGCTTATTTGCTCGACACGTTCGCGGCGCGTTGAAATGTACAATTCGGCGAAACCGTGACGTGGAAAACATTTAAGCAAAGAGAGCAAAAAGGGAAATGGGGAAAAGGGGGGGGAGGGGGGGGTTAAGCATTTTCCCAGGAATTTTGTACAACTTTTTTTTCTTTCGCATAATTGTTAAAACCATTTTCAATGGTAGCCACCTTCTACAACCACATTAGCCACACAAGTTCCGTTTCCGATCCGATGATGGTGGTTGGTGGGCGAATGTAAGACACATTTTGCACAAACTACTGAGTCGCATTAGCAGTGGTGTTGTCGAACAAATGAATTTACACACTTTAATCTGCACTAGCGGACGCAATGCCGTTTGCTGTATTTATAAAATAAATCCCTTCGCAATATAACCCGCATGGGTCCAATTCACTTCTTCGGAGGTTTTCCTTCTCGTTCGTTTTGCCAGCACTGAACTCCACTGGAAACAGGGTGGTGCGCGTATCGCTCCGTCAAGCCATTCCCTGCCCACTGCATAACCAAGTACAAGCGAAACGGTACTAAATTTAGTAACATATTTGCCTGAGGAGAATAAAATAACCAAAAAAATAAAACCTGTACCAGCGCGAAAGCTTCGTTTATCTTGGTTCTTCCTTGCCGTGCAAAGAAAGAGAGTTTGGTTTGCACTTTTTTCATAAGTGGGAAAGTGGGTGGGAAAAACAAAATTCCTTCTCCTTAGCTTTTCCCACGTCGTGGCGGTTCTCAGACAAAGAGGTTGTCTAGGGTTTCCATGCCTGAAGTTTTCATTTATTTTTGCCTTTTTGCTTATTTGTGCTATCTCCTTCTTCTTCAAGTGCAAAAATTGTTCCTTCCGTTCGCTGTTCGCAGGAATGTTTCATTAATGTATGATGTTGTTTTTCTGCGCTTTTCTCTGTTTTTCACATATTTTTGCTATTGTTTTCCAAGTAATATAAACATATTTGAAGTATTTCAATAAACAAAAAAAAAAACATAGAAATTTTCTTATGACTTGTTTAAAAGAAATCATAAAAACGGTAATTTATTAGATAAATCGAGTAACAAGAGTAGAAATTAAAAAGATTTTCCAGATTCAGTAAAGAATGACAAACATGGGTTATGAAACAACCATAAAAGCAGATAAATAAAAAACAGTTCACACATAACTAAAAGTAAACTTAATGGTCAAAGAAAAAATGAATAAATAGATAAAATGGTGCTCTACAAAATTATGCAAAAAAAGTAATATAAAAATATGTAATAATTCACAAAAAATGTGCTTTAGCTTGTTGCTTTTAATTTTTCTCTAGTAATACAATCGATATCTATTTGTTCCTTTTTTATTTCATTTATTTTTTTTTTACAAGTGCTCTTATAGTTATGCTACGAACTGTACTTTAAACTGTTAGCTTTGCAGAAGTTTAAACAGCTGCAGTTGCACACAATCCTCAAATAGGAATTTCTGTATGAATATTTCTGTAAGAATTGTAAGGACGATAGGGACAACCCCCCGGAAAAGAAGCGTTCCCTTTTGCAATGGCACACAACAGACATTGATATTAAATAAATATTTTCATAACACTTTTCGTCCGTGCCTCGTGCATGGAATGGGGTCTTACTCTCTCTATATCTCTTTCTCTCTCTAAATTGAAGCAGATTACACTCGTAAGAACTCCAAGTCAACGACATCGTCCCTGGCGTGGTTCCCGGCCGTATCGACGCTTGGCTCATTCCAAGAAAGCTAGACCGTTTTCGCTTGTTTGTTGCCATCGATTTTGTATTACTACTGTTCCAACAACGTTTTGGATTATGCAAAGAATTTTGCGTCTTTCAGCCAATGTATCAGCCCGTATCTGCATGTTGTTCCACCCCGTAGGCTGTGTTTCTACCACTTGATGTGAGCCGGTTTCGGAAAAACTGCAAAATTTCTTCCTGCCGTTCGTTTTTGTTTATCATTCACAATTTATGGCAACCAGCCCATGGGGCGGACGCTCCGATTGTTTTACAACAACTTGTGAACTTTCACCGTAACCGTAAGCAGGGGAACCCTTGCCAACGATTTTGTGTGTGGGGGGGGGGGGGGGGGGGAGGGGGGGGGATTCGGATGGGTCGCGACCATTATACGTTAAACCGCTTACTGCTTCGTGCTTTGTCGCATTGTTTGCAGCACTTTTCTGGTGCTAGCTTCTTTAAGTTTTTCTCATGCATTGTTTGGCAAATGGGACCCCTTTTTCGAGCCGGAGTGATACTTTCTTTAAGCGTTGGTTCCCAAGACGTTCAAGGATGCACATTTGCAAAAACAGACCAGTTCCAAGGAGGAGTCTGTTTATCAAAGATTATGGTTGTAAAAATCAATATTGCAGGTGAATGATCGCCCGAATATGAAGGAGCATCATTTTGAGTTGCATATTTGTTTGTTTCTTGGTTTGCTGCAGTGTGTAACACAATTTTAATTTAAATTAACGAAATAAATTTAAAAAGATTTTAACCTTTTTTGTGGAGTTTGTTCATCTTCATCTCAACTTCTTTAAATTCTTACTTTTGAAACTTTTAAAGTATAACGATCGTAAAATTGTATCACACACTGTATTAATTCCTTACCAATTCAGTTTACTTCACTAAACATGTTTAAGAACTATCCATTTCTTGAAAAAATAGAATAGAATGCAACGCAGAAGTTTGCTCTATTCCTGGGAAAACTATAAACACTTTCGCAACGCGCACAGAGCAAAACTCGCTTAAATCTGTCATTCGATGAGGGAACCTATCATTCGTCCTTTCAACGCAGCATCAACGCGAGCGAAAATTACTCTTCTGCTTGTTTTGCTATACCTTGCCCCAGAATGGTGAGTGCAGATTGGGATGAAGTATAAAGTTTTCCATCTTCACCGTGACAAGTGTGCTTGTTGACGCGTTGTCTAGCTAAAGCGATAAGGATCGGTATCACCTGGCGTGGTCTCGTGATTCGTGCACAAGCGAATGGCAAGAAATCTCACCATCAACGCAATCACAAATTTAAACGAAAGTATTGAAAGAAGAAGCCCCATCATTCCTGGAACGAAAAACAACGGAACAACGGTAGTGCAATAAAAACGACTGAGCAGAGAACGGTTGAGATTGAACTCGGAAATGTTGATTTCCTTCCTTTGCCTTAACTTTGGCACACCTTTTGCAGCGGGAAAAAGTTTTGCTGCTTGTATCAAAACTGTCCTATTATAGTTTTATTTGTTCACCCGCTTCACCATAAAGCTGGCCGTGGAACCGGTTTTATGGTGTACGCCCCGGAGTAAAAGTAATCGTCTTAAAAAGGATTTGATGAATCTTATTTCGTTTTTAACGCAAACATAGGAGATATGGCATTTAGGTAAATGCAAAAACGGATTCATTTTACTTTCCATAATGTTCGACGGGAAATTATATTCATTTGGGCAAAAGTTTACCTACGCGCTTCTGCTGCCCGGTCGGTCTCACATAAACCGCAGTTGCGAAGTTAATGTAATCCCTGTTTTTTCGTCCGGCTTTTAGCAAGGGGATATTGAAAAATGGAAATAAACATAATTTAACCTCCTTTCGTTGCCCCCGTAATGGTTTGTTTTTATTGTAAGGAAAGCTTTTCATTCTGGCGATCGTTCGGCAGGCTTTGCGGTTTCGATTTGATCTGCCATTTACATCAAAGTAAATCCAGTTCCAGTTTCGGCACAAAAAAAACCCGGTTCGGTAGTGGTTTTTTTTCCCACTGAAATTCATCGCCCGAAAGAGTTGACCAAGCTTGTTCTTTCCAAACTCTTTCTCAGTGCAAATCGAAGCGCTTTGTGTGTACCCCGAGGCATGCAAATAATAGTAAAGAAAGGCAAAAAAAGCATCCGTAGGAAAAACACATTCCATTAACCTAAGTTGCCTATAAATGACCGTTACAATACTGTCGGATATGTACTGTAAAAAGGATATGTATTTTTTATTACTATTTGCCCAAAAGAAACAGGAAAGTAACAATGGAGGAAGCAGCAAAGAAAGGAGCGAAAACATAAGTAGTAGATCCGACCGGAAGGATCATCATTTGCTTGCGGAACATTTCTTCCATGTATGTGTGTGTGTTTGTGTGTGGAAGCTTTTTTTTCTCCTTCAAAATGGTTGCCACAAAATCCCGTCCACTTAAAATATAGTGGCACGCGCCTTTTTTTTTTTGATAAGACAGGGAAGAAGCGGATAAGCAAAATAGTTTTCCACAAGATTAAACCTTCTTCACGGCTTTGGCTTCCCGTTTTCCACATGGCCCACCGCTTTCCACGGACCAAAAGGAGGGAGTGCAGATATTGCGGAATTTTGCCGTTTAACACGCGCCCGAAACGCGCCCCAATCTTTTCCCTGTCCTGAGGTTTCCGAGGTTTATCGGAACCTCAAGAGAGGACACTTGAGCTGAAGGGTTTGTACAGTTCGTACAGTTGTACAGTGTCGTTTCGCTTGTCGGGTTTTTTTTTCTCCCCTGCTTCCTTCCTTCAAATATATTCAAAGCGTATCGGCCAATCGAGTGTATTTCCTAACTGTGCTGCAGTAGAAAAAAGGTTTTCCTTTCCGTTGCTAAACCTTCCAACAACGCTCCAACAAACTACCTTCGACTACCGGCCCCAAACGAAGGATGATGGGCATTTCCTTTGCTCCCTTTCTGTGTGTGTGTGTGTGTGTGTGTGTGTGTGTGTGTGTGTGTGTGTATGTGTGGCAATAGAATGACACCCACCCACCCACCCACCCAGTAATCCTCTCTAAATTGAGCAAACGAATCCCTTGAAGAATTCGCCGCTCAACCAGGGCCCTAGTAAGGGTTTTAACGTTACAATACCGCAAAGGAAGTTGGGAAATCTCATACAGAGCAAGATTTTTTGCAATGTGACCACCCTGGCCAGATTACTTTTTCCCTTGAATGATGGATCGAAACGGTGGCTAAATGAGATGGAATGCATTCGCATTTGGATATGAGTTTGGAAATAACAAAACCCGATTGCTACTTCTACTGACCACTATGGCAAACCATCCTGAGTTTAGGTTGGGAGTTTATCCCCAAAGGTTAGCAAAAAAAAAAGGAGGCACGAGTCTATTGATTGTGCCAAGAGCTGAGCATTATGTAAATGCGAACGAACGAAGGTGAACTCTATCGCTTACCGATGATGTCGCTGCTTTCGAAGCTCCATTCCGTGTAGTGACGCTGCAGATGCTGCTCGGTCACATTGTACATCTGGCATTTGCTGTACCCAAGCTGGCCACGGTTATCCGTTTCTCTGGAAAACAAAATAAAAAGCCCGGTGGTTATAAATCGCGAAGTGAAAATCACGTCAATGACGTTCGGCAACTGTCGTCAAATCGGCTCGTTGGCGTTATTTCTCACCTCGGTAAGGTAAGGTTCTTCCAGTGGTTTGCATCGGTAATGTTGTAACGTTCCATGCCCGGTACGTGGCAGTTGTGGGGCGGTTTGTTTAGCGCCAGTATGATGCTCATGTAGGACATCGAGGCGAAGCAGATCGCACCGAAGTTGAACAGCAGGTTGTAGCGTCGCTGAAACTTGCCATCGTTACCGGCCTGGGCCATGATTTGGTCGTAGCTGTCATCGGCCGTATCCATGATGGTGTGCCTTTTCCTCACCACGGTTGGTTTGCGAATACTCCAATGGTGAAGATGTAACTAAATTCGAGATGAGTAACTAGGGGAAAATTAATTAAGAATTATATTATAATATATTATTGTATGATAAGTTATATTATTATATTAATAATTAATTATATGTCTAGTAACGCTTTTTGAAGTGACGATTGCAATTACTTTCTATCATGGAACAAGTGAGCTTCAAGTCCTCAATCTTCACACAAACCTTAATACCAGTTGGTGGCAACATCTTGGCAATAATACTGATTCATGGCACAAATAGTTCGAAATGCGTGCATTATGGCAGTGTTTGGGATATAGAATATCTGTGCAACATAAGACATTTTATGTTCTATGAAAGTTTGTCTACAAGCATGTATGCATGGCATGGCATGACGTCTCCGTAAACTAACCAAAAAAAGCCAAAAATAGAAATATTTTGCCTAGTGACAGCGCACTGAAAGCTCCCAGTGAAAGGAGGTGAGGCCTCACACAGTAATAATTTATTTTTTATATGAGGGAAAAAATACATGCTTTTTTCTGTATAAAAAGGACAAAAATCCTTACAACTGAAATAATTATTGGTTTGCAATTGATCGGTATAAAACATGAAAGATTTTGTTTTTTTCTTTTTTATTTCATTAAAATATGTTTCCATTCATGCCGATATTTGTACCGAAATGTTTAATCCGTTTATTATAAAAAGCGTTCTCGATACAAAAAAACACAGCTTGAGCAATTGCTTTGGAGCTGATGTAATTTGGATTAAATGTAGACCATTTTGTACCAAAAAAGGATTTTTTAAAAATACTTTTAATCTACTTATTCATTCCGCACTCAACAAAAATTCCAGTAACAAATCGTATTTGTAGCTCCATTGAAAATATGTTGCATTTATATTGGATATCATTTTTTTTATTTTGTGCACAATATTTCATTTAAATAAATTCAAACGATTTTACATGGGAAATAAATTTAAATGGCAGTATTATCTATATTAGTATAACATAATTCACTGAATTATAACTGCATCATAACAATCCTTATCCCGCTGCTTTCAGCATTACATTTTTAATATGGTCTGGATTTAACTACAATTATTTTGTTCTCCTTTTTCCACAGACCATAAGGGACACGAACCATCCTTCTTACGAACCATTTGCTGCTCGCTTTCACCTTTCTAACCCACAACGAAACAAGCTCCCCTTTTTATGTGCGCGTGTACGCAATGCGTATTTGTGACCGAACGAAACAATTTACCGAACGCATCCTTTTTCCACCGGCCGTCCACACTGACCCGGTAACGTTCTGACGTTCAGCGCGACCGGCTGGTTGGTGTTCCATCCGGTAAAGGCAACAATATGTAATCCCTTATTTCCACTTGCAATCACGCTGTCACTGACATGTTTCGGGGTTTTCATTTTTTTCACCCCCCATAAGCGCGAAACCGTTCGAAACAGCGCAAAAGGAAGTGAATTAAAAATAATGCTACAAGCGCACGAGCATACGAGCGGCAGCGTGGGTCGTATGGGATTGGGTAGAGCAACATCAACGAGCAATATAGGAAGGACACCGTGCTGTACCGTACACCGTGACAATCGGTATGGAGGTGATATGGTTTGCCATGGGGCGAACAGCGTTGCACCGGTGGATGGGTATATTTTCATATTTTAATTTTCCCAACCCGAAATGGTTTTGCGCACCCACCCGTCCACGTGCACCACTGGTCCAACGCCAACGGTTGGCAATAGGTTTGGTTTGGTAGAACGCTTGGGAAAAGGCGCATTCGTCAGCATTCCGTCGTAGCTGTCACTTGGTGGTACTAACGCTACCTGGCTCCCATCGCCCATCGTCAACCATCCACCGGAACGTGTATTAAAATTTTAATTTTGATGTAGGAAAATATCATTCACGGTTGGGAAGGTTTTATGCGTACGGCCAATCGAAACATATGAAAGCGTAACGATGATTTGCAAAATAAAACATATGCCCGGATAAGCCCTGGTGGTGGTTTTGATGTGTACAGCGTGTTTGGGTAGAGGAAAGCACAACGAACAGTCAACCGATGGATAGAGGCCTTGTAACTAATGTTGTTTTAAATGGCTTACTTGAGTGTATTTAATGGCTGCATTCCTTTAACGCAATCTACTGTGCTAGCTCTAGAGCTCACACGAGCCAACAGAAAGCGCACCACAGTTCGAAGTTTTGATCCTTCTTTATTTACTGTTTATTTCATTGACATTTAAAGAGCTCTTTCGCTCTACTACTTGTCCAGATTGTGGTCAATGAACTATAAACCATGCAAGCTAAACTAACTTTAAACGATTTGAACTAAACAATTGTTTGTGTAGTATTCACTGAAGTGAACTATTGAACTCATCACTATAAAATGCCATATGTCATTTATGTCAATATGTCATATGTCAATTACTATCCCTTGCTATAATTCATGCATCAATAATACATCGGCAACTAACTTCATGTGTTGCGTATTGCCTATCCATTAGGCGCAAACAATTGCTGAAAGTATACCGGATTTTATAGGGAACGATTTTATATGCAAAAGTGAAGAAAATTTTTGCATAATGTTTTTTTATTATTGGCTACGATATTCAATATAAGTCATGAGATAGTAATATAAGTAAGGGATTAATAATGATTTAAGTTTTAAGCCATTTAAGCAGAAGATCTCTTTATCCTGATCATCATCAATTTTCTTCTATGTACAGAACAGTTGTTTTCAATATAAAGAAGATTAATTCACATTAGCGTAAACTCATTTGTCGATGAACTCTTTCGCTCTCTAGAAGAATAGCTTTCGTAGAAGAATTCGTATAATTTATTAACAAACTTAACCATAATATCTACCTGAACAATAACCCAACAACACACCAATACTTCTATCATTATTGGTGTGAATTGCTTTGTTAGGATATCTGATCGATTTATTTGGATCCAGATTAACTATTTGTTTTAATGCTATCAACTCACAATAGCACAGTTGTTTTGTAAATCTAAATTAAAGTACTTGTGTTTTGTACCACTTTGGTACGTAACGCAAAATCCACAGTTTCATTGTCTGTTCTAAAATGATTGGAAAATGTTCCAGATCACTTGAAAATTTAAAATATAAATTTATAATTATGAAATTCCATATCAGACCATCCCACTATCAACTCATTAAGCTTTATGCACAAATTCATTTCCATTTCCTAATGGTGACCAGTTCCAATAATGGGCCACTCACCGGTACGGGCATAATAGCCATTACCGAACCTCAAATTTCCACTGATTCCACAGCTGGAACACTAGACCAAAACCAAACCAACAAAAAAAAGACCGAGAAGAATGGTTCAAGTGATTGATTTTAATCCCACTCAATTATCCTACTTCATGGCAGATTTTCTCATCAAGCTCATTTGACTGGTGCTCTTCAGCTGTACGATTATCACACTCAACTTGTCCATCACGCACTCACAAGCGCACTGTTCACTTGTCTACTCGGGGCCTTTTGATGAAGCTCACTCTGCTGCTGTGTAGGAAAGATGGCCATCGATAAAAAGCAAAACTATTGCTCGATTCCCAGGCTAAATTTGTCTGCCTCCGAGTGTTAATGCTCATTTCCGGCATGACAGACACATCGGAACACATCCCACCAATGGTTACCACTAATCACACACACACACACACACACACACACACACACACACACACACACACACACACACACGCTTCCTCCTCCTACGCCCATACCGCACTAACCTCGGCAAAGATGAAGCACCAAATCACTTGACCACCGGAGACACCTGGAGAATTCCTATCGGTGTCCTTTCGTTTGCACACGTGTCCAGAGTGCACACAGACACACGGCCGCACACCACCACCACTACGGATAAGGACACTTTAATTGACGTTTAATTGGGTTTCAATTTGTTCAATCTGTCGATCTAAAACGAGCAGTGGAGCGGGTGTTCCATAGCCTTCCCACTGGGAATCGCCCCACGCGTACGGATTGACCGCTTCACCGTAAAGTCGTGCACCGTACGGAAGGACAAAATCTGGCAGCGAGCAGCAGAAAACCACCGACGGTTCGCGAGATGCGAGAACAAACTGATAAGTAATGGTGACCGACCAGTGCGTCCACTGACGGCGCCCGTCATCGCCGGTGTGTGTGTGTACCACAGCAGCACATTATCTTTTATTGGATTTAAGATTTTGTATGAGCCGGTTTGTGGACACCGACACAGCGACTTCCTGCAGGCTGAATAGGTGACCATCTCGGGGCCATGGTTTGCTCTCAGCTCCAGTGTGGCAAGTTTATTCTGGCGCTTGATAAGACAGCTATTAGCCGATTGCTTCAACCGTCTCGGAGTGCGCTCCGTATTGCGCATCTCCCGATGATCGTTGGCTGAGCCCTTTACGATCTTGTGGCGCTGCCATTGCGCGTGAACTTAAGGGCCTGGAACACTAGGGGTAAGATTAGTGGGCGCGTGCAGATGACCGCTTTATGTTTGCCTACCTCATTGCTGTTTGTTCCCGCTTGTTGGGTGCAGGAAGTATTTACACGCACCCTTATTACTATCGCCTCCCAGACAACTTTCCATTAATAGTGCTTCGACGTATGGTAGAATTCAAGGTCCTCTCAAACACAATGTGCATTGTCCATCTGAAAACGTCCAAGTCGCGGACGTGAACTTGAACCGTGACGGCATCCTTCAAAAAGCGAACAAGCGATTCACGTTCGGTGGTGAAATAATTTGCTCCCATTTGCTTCCCGGTCGGTTGGCCGAATTCCCTGGCTGAAGTATGGTAGCGAAACGTGCGTGACATTATTTAATCAAGTGGTATTAGCGATCGTTATCGTTATGCTTTAGCATACAAACACACACACACACACACACACACACACACACACGTTGGCCAATGAAATATTCAGATCTCGGAGTCTGACTGTATTGGAAGGTAGCTGCTAACCAAAATTTTGGCGGCCATAAGTCTTTTCTCTGCTGTGTTGGGATAGGTAATACAAGGTGAAAGTCGCATTATGATTGTCGGTTGCAATATGGCTGTGGAATTGATGTGTTCTTAGTATTGGTGCCACAGTTCGATAGGTACGGACGTGCTTGTATTTGTTAGAAGAAGTTCGCTCGTTTTTAGTACTTTATTGTATGTATGACAATTTACTAAAGACGTAAATACATTATTTGTAAAAGGGTTCTATTACAAATTTTATTGATCTAAAACTGTCACTGCTCATTTGTATTTGTCGACCTTAGAGTATTTATTGAAGAGTATGGAAGTATGAAATTAGTTATCAGTTAGATAGTTATCATTACCTAACTTACTTAAATCTTTAAAGAAGGTTTTTGAATAAAAAGACAATAAATTGCTGTTATATTTTTTAATAATTTATTCCATTATTTAATAATTCAAAACTGTTCACTAAAGAATGAAGATAAACAAACATTTAACTATAACACAACAAAACTGGAACATTTGTTTATATTCTTTTTAATTAGAATTTTCCCTTCCAAATCACTACCTTTGTGATGCCATTTCGAACAGCAAACGCTCTTGAACTCGTCCTTAATGCTTTCTTACACTTCAGCAAAAATCGGTAAGAAAATCGTCCCTATCTGGAAGGATGCTTAGCCGCACGAAAATGCGACTCACTTGCTCCATTCGGGATTGTTTCATTCGCTCGATTTCTGTTTTTGTTTTCCCCCGCTTTTTACCCAAGAACACAAGCACCGGAAATTAACCTTTCGACTATCCGTGCCGACGCACCTTTTTCATGGATGAACAATGGATTGTACACTTTGGTGAAGGGAAGAAAAAATCCTCTGAAGACTCTGAATGGGATGGGAAAAAGAAAAACCTGGGACCATCACATCACAAGAAACAACAACAACAAACCGATCGCTCCGGAAAGCAAAGCAAAGCAAACAGAAATCAATAAGCCGATTGTTTATTGCTCCATCTCGATCTGCTTTGGCTTTCCTTTTGCACGCCGGGCTTGGCATCGGTTCTTTCCTGTCCGGTCGGTGTGGGCAGAGCAGTCAATTGAGTGAAGGGGCGGAAAAACGCACCTAATGATTATTGTTATTTTCACGATTATTTAACCTGGCGCCAATACTATGGGAAGAGAGAGAGAGAGCAGGAGAAAATGCTTCCCGTAATGGCATGATGGTTGGCCAGCAACGGTTGATGGGTGATTATTTTGCTTCCTTTGGTTTCCTTTTCGGGTTTCCATTTTGGGTGGTGACGAGGTGCAAGAAACGATTACAGAAACCCACAACACCATTACAGTACAGCAAAGTCAAATTGATCGAGTCTTTGTGCAGAAGTTTCGAAATGCTCGACGAGCGCATCAAGTGGAAAGCACGCACAATTGCTGATG
>STHB01018801.1:0-12247 GCA_018908115.1 Anopheles rivulorum
CACACATCAAAAGCTTTTATGTGCTGTTCGGCCGATCCACAGAAGGCAGATCCACTTCCATGAACATGCCAGAGCACGAATCGGACCCGAATGCGCCTGTCGGTGCGACTAATTTTTGTTGGTGGCGCTACCAGCGTTCCTACAAGACTGTTGACAACGATGCGAAAGCTGAATAATCATATCCCGTAGTACACGGACGCACGTCAACTTGCGGCGATGGCAAAGGTCTTGTGGAAGGCGTGATGCGGATTATGCTAATGCTGCCCCCGTTGGTTTTGCAGTACGCTCCGACCAAAGCGAACCCAAAAGGATAACGCGCACACACACGCTTCTCCCAGTAAAGACGATGGTAATGACGTAATAAAAAACTTATTCCAAACCCATTTACGAGTAGTGCAACTTTGCCCATAAATAGGATCATGTTTGCTCTGTACTACTCGTTGCTGTACACACCTCTCATGCCAATGCCGAGTGTATCCATAATTTTGCGCCCACCTACCACCAATGACCGACCCAGCCAACATGTACACTAAAGCAAGGAATGTGGCCAAAAAACACACTCTCTCCACACAGTACCACACGTTCGTGGTGAACGAATTGCTATTTTTCCATCATGAGACTCGTAAAATTTTAGATACATGAAAAACTCAAGTCGTTGCTGCTTTTTGCTGAGGATTTCGAACATTGGACGGAGAGCCTTCGGGTTGGGAGGTTACTGAACAGGGAGGAAACTTTACCGAAAAGCATTCCCCATCATGCAATGAATTTAGCAGATAGTGGTACGGCATTAAAAAAACCCCGACTGGCTCATTGAATGATCGTGTGCAAGAAGCATGGCGTCGTTTTTTTTTCGCTGAAAATGCAACCTAAACACCGAGCTTAGGTTGTTCGTGAGCGCAATTAAACCGCACCGAGGAGCTTGTAGATTGTGCTTGTTTACACAAAAGACGTAAAACTTATTTCAATGCTCACGATTGTCAAACGGCACGCCATTCGTTCAAGGATTTCTATTACCCAAGTACCGGTACCGATTCCGACTGACTTCTGAAGGAATCGATCAACTTTGCGATCAATCGAAATTACATTTTTTCTCTGCAATCCCTAGAAGCTATTGCATAACTTACCAGAGAGTAATCCTTTTTTCCCCTAAAGCAAACGTTTCGTAACACGATCTGAGTCGCTTTAGATATAAGCATTTAAAAAACATCATTTCTCCAAATAGCAAACATGGAAATGCTTCCAAGACAACTATTGCAAAATCTTTTATTCTTGGAAAACCCAACTTATCACGCAACACTCTGCCTCCACCGAGATGCTCTGAACAAATGCACAAACTAAAAGTTTGAGATCTCTTGGAAACTGAAAAACTGAAAGCTGCACTCAGTAACAGTAAAAATGGCGACCATCTAGTTGGAGAGGATTCGTAACGATCGGACGAAATTAGAAAAGTTTTGTCCTAACAGGACTTTTGTAACCGAGTTCAAATACTCGACGCCATCCCCCATTAGTATCCTTTCCAGTGGGATAATACTTGCAGCTTTTAAAATGAGACATAAATGACGTTGGGCGTTAGAATTCCAGGAGTTTTGTCTACTATAACCCAGCAAAAATTAAGGCAAGTCTTGATTATGTGGCTTTTACAGATAATTGAATTACTCTTCTAATCCCACTTACCGGTGTGGAGTACGGATGTGCCGTCAGACAGACGCCGTCCGCCTTCAGCTGCTCCTGCAACAGTGCCTCCAGTTCGCTGAGCATCAGCGGCGAGCTATCCCGCTCCAAGCTGTCACTGTTGTCCGACAGCAGCGACTTCGGATCGTTCAGCTGAAAGTACACGCTGGCCGCGCCCTTCTCGCGCAGCAGCCGCACGCTCTTGAGCAGCTTGCTGCGGTGGGCCGGATTCTGGACACCGATCGCGTCCAGGTCAGGATCGCCGACCTGTTTGCAGATCTCCAGATCGTCGTACCCATTGTCGAGGAAGCTTTCCGCGTACTGGCCGAGCCCGAGGGCGCGCAACCACTCGCACACGATGTTGCTTACCGCCATTCCGTTCGACCAGTACCTTCTCCTCCTGCTCCCTCACCACCCTCCCCCGTTCCACGGGTGTGCCTGTAGGTGTGGGTATACTTCCAACACACCTCTCTCCCCTTCTTATCACCTTACCGCTTCCGGTAGGGAATTTTCAGACACACACACAAAACCAAGCACTCGCACTATTAACCCCCACACTCACACACACACTTCCGGTGGTGGCTGAGAGAAAAAAGCGCACACACACGCACACGAACGGAAAATGATTTGCTCTTCTTTTTTTCTTTTTGGTGTTGTGATAAGCTTTCCCGCCACACACACACACACTCACGCACGCACGCGCGCCGGTTTCGTTCACTCTGCACCGGACCTTCGCCACACTTCCATATACGCGCGTGGGAAGTAATGGCCGCGCACCTTTTGCACACACGCAGCACTCTCACATCCAACCACTTGATTAACACTCACACACAGCACTTGCGCCTCGAACAAAAAAAAATACCGAAACTCCACGCATGCACCTCCTGGTTCCTTCCGGACCTGTAGACCTGTGGAACGTCGGGGAAAGAAGAGGAAACTTAAAAAAAATCCCCAAGCAAAACGAAGGTAAACACAAACGTTTAATTAAACTTGTCCTTCTCCTGGTGAAGCAAACCGCACCGTACCCTCCCGCACACACACACACACCGTACCCATTCCATTGTTGTCGGTTTTGTCCTTGTTTCCTTTTCATCTTCTCTCAATTTAACTCGCACCGTCTGTCGCTTGTTTTTTTAAATAGTATTTTGTTCCGTGTTTTTTTTTGCTTCTCTTTTGTTTAATGATCTTTTTCGATTACTTTTACCTTTTCCTGTGTTTTTGGCTTGACCCTTTTATCCATTTTGTTCCATTTGTTATCCCTTTTTCGGGTTTTTTTTACTGTCCCTGTCGTACGACGCGCTGCGTACGAGCCAAAAGCTTTTTCTGGTGCCATTCTGACAGTTTAGCTTGGCTCTTGGCTCCGTTCTTGCCGGGGTGGGGTTCGGTTGTTGTACCATTTTAGCCTTTTCTTCCTTTTTTGCTTGCTTTTCGCTGTACCAGAGAGCTTTCGGGTGTTACCTGCTCTACATTACACACGGAACGGCATTTTGCCACATTGCCAAGGACTCTCTTCTGCGGGTGGAACGTTTATGATGCTTTCCTTATGCATTTTACACACACCTCGATCCTCGGTTCTTCGGTTTACATGTTCGCGGGTGCACAAATTCCGCGCGAGCAGTGGTCGCTTACTTAGTGGCCTTTCGTTTATGGTTGGCTTGTCTGCAGGAAGCTACGACGGAAAGTCTCCCACAGTCCCGCGAATGGAATGCTTGGCTGTGTGTTTGCTCTCGGTCCCATTTCCACCGCTTCCGAGCGAGATTCAGAAGAGAAGAATGATACCACAGAGCTGGTGCAATTACGCGAACGAACCAGAGTCGTTGCCAGAGCCCGGTCCGTGTCTCTTTATCCAGTTGCCTTTTTTTTTTTCTTCGGCCGATAAAGAAATTGCTACAGCCACACGGTGGTTCCATTCGCAGGCAAGACGAACGATTTGCCTTGGCTGTTGCTGTAGCTTTGCCGCCTTAGCCCATACAACATTGGCAGAAGATTCAAACGACAGATCTGCGCCAACCTGAAAGAAAACAGAGAGAGGGAGAGAACGTATGTAGACAGCAAACAAAGTTAACCATTTGGAATCGTGACGAGTTGGTTAATGATGATGATAAAGATTATTATTACGGTGCCCTGTGTTCGATCGCTCGCGCGCGCGGGCTCGCACACACACGGGCGCTCTCTGCCGGGCTGTGCCGTTTGCCGGCGGTGCTCAAGATTAAGAAAGAAAGGTAATGCAGTAATACAGCGTTTAAGAAAGGAAAGGAAAATAAGAGCAAGCACCAAAGTAAAAGAACTCGTACTCGTGTACGGAGTCCCACAGGAAACGGGACACTCTCGCCAACCGGCCGCAGCATTGGCATGCAGGAAAACAACAGCAAGACAAGCAAGCACCCAACAACCGTGGGATGCTGATCCGTGCTTAAGTCAAGCGACGACGAAGCGCAAGCTCTCGAGCGATGCTTAACCACTCATCTGCTTCGTTCCATTTGCGGACCGCCGTGTGTACCGCTGTACCATTTACCCACCCCCACCCACACCACAAAAGCCCCAAACCTTCCATCATCACTAGGGGCTGTGGCTCTTAAAATTCGAGAAAGATTTATGACGCGGGCAGACCACGGGCAGAAGGAAACATCACCGAACCAAACCACGTCATGCGCGCGACTCGCGTGACCTCCGCCGAGAGTCTGGGAGTTGGAGCCAACGAGTCATCCCGACTTCCCGACGCTGGTTTCGGGTGGATTGAAAAATTTTCGTTGACAGATTAAGATTTATGAATGTGGCAATTAAAAGGAAACGTGAAGATGGCTGCCGCGCACATAAACTACCCACCTCCGAGCGGACGTGGGAGAAAGCACGTGAAACGAGTGCTGTTCTCGTAGGCATTCTCGTAGGCCGCTCAGACGGTGATGCGGACGAACATGACGGAAAGGTGTCTAGCGATGACGCGGATGACTCCCTACACCTAATGGACACCCCACCACTGTCGTTGGAAGATGAAGCCTGATGATGACTTATGGAGACAAACAGCGCGCGTGAAAAGTGAATGCTGAAAGGTGATCGTTAGAATGATTCCACCAAAACCAGCCACTTGGGGTTGAGAAGGAAAAGGGGAGAAATGGGGAGGGAGGTGAACTGCTAAGCAGCTCGTTGAAATTTATGCTCATCCACTCATCATGTAAGCCTCGGTAGACAAACAAAACACTTCACCAGACAAAACAGACTTTTTGGTCCGTTTGTAACTCCACACAATGCAGCTCCAATATCTCACGGAACATTCCAAAAAGGTGATATGGAGAGGACAGTGTTCTGTTGTGATGGTTTAGAAGGGAATGTTAGGCTCCCGAAAAAGGTTTCGGAAGAAACAAATCGGTAAGAATCTCCATCTTCAGACGATGAAAAACTCGTCTAAGATTTCGTGAAGCTATTTCCTAAAGTATCCGAGTACGAAATAAGCCTGAAAGGAGCATGTAAAAAAACCACCAGCAAAATACAAGATTGTTTATGCGAAATCCCAACACCCAAACATTCCAGCAGGGTCGCTTTTGTGTAGGGAAATGCAGAAACTATAGTGTATGTAGCTACACACAGCAAGGCCACCGTGAAGACGTGCGCACAGTCGAGGACAACCCCAGTCTTTCTAACCCAACAAAAAACACCGAGAACGATGAATGAATTGTGAAATAAATGTGAAATTCCCAAGTCTCCGTCACCTTGTCTGCCTGAAGGTCATACAAGCAACGGGAGGGAAGTAACCCTTATCCGGATAGCAAAGAAGGGAAGGGACACGGCGAGCATTAAGCATAGCAACGCTGGTAGCACTAGATGCTCTGAGCAATTCTCCATTGACGGATGCGTCCCTCGTCAGTGCTTTGCCACCACCACCACCACCACCACCACCAAAACCAGGGATTTTTTTTTTTGCACAAAGGGATACGCGTTTTGTCTTACATTCCCAGCAGACATTACCGCTTTTCGGTGCGCTGTTGCCTTCGCACCGTCTGACGAAGGTCGGCAACCGACACCGGTAGGGCTGAGAGAGAGAGAGAGACGGGTTTGCCATATTTCTTTATCCTTCATCTCGGGTTCAATTTTGGCTGGAATAAATTTTCACCCCGAATCCTTGCCAAGCCAGGTGAAGGTACGCAAAAGGTTCATGAGCGATACACAAGAAGTCATTCACCTGTGCACGCTGCTTGGTGGGCTACATGATAAGACCGTTCGCAAACCAAACAAAAAAAATACTGTCTGCTGTTTATATTTCGCAAACGATTCAACTCCAGACTTGCTCTATTTCGGTACACTTTCATCGACTCGAGCTTTGTAGCTGCTGCCATTGATGTGTATTAGCATATAGTGGGCCAAGCTGGTGTGCGCTATATTGCCGTTTGGCTAACACGAGCTAAACTTTGACAGCAATCCAGCAGTAGCCCGGGTAACGTATGCAACACAGTATTTGCATGCAGAAGTAATGTCGCATATGTAAATCCTCGCAACATGCGAAACATGGCCGATTTGCTCTGATTCCGTAGTAAATGCGATACAAATCGTGGTCAGATACACAATCTCTGACCTGATCCTAGTTGGCCGACATTCACTTATCCATCACCGATGGCAGCAGCTCTGGAACAGGTGAGATGGGTTAGAAATTGGAATAAGCTTACAGGAATTCCAATTTCGAAGCGGAACGATTTAAGCGACTCCATTCTGCTGGAGGACTACTGATTTTATGCGTACAATGTTTTTGTTTCCTCCAAGAAATCCTTGGCGTAAGATTGCACACAGCGCGGCGCAACGTTGCCACTTGCTCAAGGTTTCGTTTCGAGCGGAAAATTTGCATATTCTATGGTTTTGTGTCTTAGTATTTCTTGATGGTCTTCTATCCGGCTGCAGCTAAATTTATTCATTTACTCGCTCAATCTCAGCACTCTTGCTGAGCAGATCTAAAAGTCCTAGGTTCTGGTCCGGAAAGAGTGAGATAAAATAAGCCACAAGCGAAAAGGCAACTATATTATATCTGGCCCTCTTGTTGAGCTTTCTAAGGTAGTAGACATCAGAGTTCCTGCTGGGAAAAGTTTTTCCACAACAAAAACATAAGTTTTGAAAATTGAACAAAAAAGACCTCCAGAGTGAAGAATGATGGATCGAATTGGTTATCAGCTTCAATATCTAAGCAATGTTTACACTTCAAAACCCTTATATTTACTGAAATCGAGCATTTTGCGAACTCTCAGCATTGTTAAAATAGATAGCATTCGCAACCAAAACATCCTGCGAAGGTCCCGGGTCTCATCTTGCAGCCATCCAGCAGCTAGTGGCCAATAGCTGAAGCTCACCTAACTTGATTATCACACAACCACTTCCCATCCCAAAACGATACGAAACATAATCCACTTCAAACAACCGTACCGTACCTTAAAATCTAACCTGAACCTTAAGCACCAAACAAAAAAAAAACGAAAAGAAAATGCCATTTCCACGCTTCACAACCGTACCATTCTCGTTGGGAAAGCATTTTTTCCATTTTTCCAATGCACGCGCACTGTTTTGAATATTAAATATTTACAAAAGTTCGTCCTCTGTGCTGTGTGGGTGGGTGGATGTGCTATGGCGGCAACAGGATAACACCGCACTGGACACGCTATTTTCATTAACGTACACCGTCAGCGAGTAGAGCGGAGAGCAGAGAGTTCGAGAAATGTCCCCGTACTGTCGTCCTCCAGCAGGCACTTGCTAATTGGGTTCTTCGCTTTGAGGGAAGTTTTTTTTACTCTAGCAACGACTTCCAACACTAACGGCTGCGCCGGGGTCGTCCATCATCAGTCCGTGGCATGAAGTAGTAGCTGATCAACGGCTATTGGAGGAATGAAATTTGCACTTCATTTGCATATTCGGCGAGTGATGAAAGCATGTTAAAGCCATCACTAACTTGCATCGCAACGATTCCATCTAAATGCTGCTAGTGTTGGGCTGCTACGCTGTGCACAGTGTTTGATACTAATGTTTCAACCAAAAGTTCAAAACTCCCCCGACGGCAAAAACTGACTGAGCAAACGGTCAAACTAGACCGCGTAATGGTTTCGGGGTTTGTTCCGAATTTCATTTACCCTAATAAATGCATGGTTGTATTTGATTTTATTTATTTTATCGTACCGAGAAAGCCAAACAAATGTGGAGATTGAAACATCACACACACACACACAACTTTGGTTGATTGAAAAACACAAATTTAATAATGCTTTTCGGTTGAAAATCCGCGGTTCTGCTGCTGCTACGTCGCGTGTCATCAACCATTTTTTTTCCCTTCAATGCCATGTTATGCCACACAATCAACACAGTGCAACATAAAAGGAGCGGCAAAACAGGCATTTGATAATGTTTTGGGGCGAAAACGTATATATTTTTTTCATGTTGCTGACAGTTCATGTAGGTTTACGCTAAAACCCCCCTAACACCACTGGTTAGAAGCTGGGATGGGTGTAGTGGGGTGCGTGGGGGAGGGGGGTGATGTAAGCGAATGGGTGAATCCCGATGGTTTTTTGACTCTTAGATCACACAGCACAAGGTGAATGTGCCGCGTTCCATTAAAGTTAGAAAAAAATGAGTAAAAAAGAACAAATAATTTGCCTCCCAGATAGACCACGCACCACATCGGTTTGCGTTTCATGTAGGATGGCGTGTGTTTTTTTGCCTTTTTAGCATAACTTTTAAACTGTTTCGACGCGTGCAGAAAACAGAAACGTCCAAATCAGATAACGTGCCACCCAGACCCAGACTGGTGGGCGTCCTAGCGTTTATGACCAGAAGCGGTACTGTGTTTGCCGTTTGGTAATTGAAATTGAATCCGTGTAAAACCTGTGCACGGAGAAACACATGTCTCAGTCGGGTGTTTAGAAACTCACCATAATGTTAGAAATTTTATATTTTAACAAAACCAAATGCGTAAGCTTGAAAATAAACATGCTCCGGCACTCCATTCACGTAAGATTCACAGAATGATTAACAAAATACCAAATGCAAAACGTCCCAAATTGTTTCCAACAGCATCGTTTTTGGGGATTTTGCCTGGTGTACAATTACACGCTCCAGGGAAATCAGACGTCTCCAGCGGGAGAGTATCTCCTTTAGGAAGAACTTCGGGCCAAAAGCTAACGTCAAGCTCGGTGGAATAGAAATATCTGTCACTAACCGTACCGGCACCGGGACGCAAACCGTCGAACGGAATTGATCAAACATGCGCACCATAATCAATATTTGACACCACCACCACAGGTATGGTGGTATCGCCCAGCACCGATATCTACATGGTCGAATATTCTTCCCTTTTTTTTTTTCGCCGAAAACTGCTCACCCACCGTGCGACGGTTCCCAATCAATCGCTGCGCCAACATCGAAAACACACATTTCCACCCAGTGTGCCGGAATGTGTTTGATAAACGGGGTGATTTTAAAGCCGAATCTCCCGCACGGTTGCCAAATAGGCACGCAAGTCGCAGCCCAAAAAGAGTGAATTGCGCGACGACGACGGCGTTCGGGAAAGGAGAAAATCGATTTCTCAAAAGCAACGAGATCCAACACCTTTCCGTGACCGAGGCAGCTCCGACCGGTCACACACAACGTCCCGGGGCTGTCTCGTTCTGACGCGACACAGCAGGGAACCTACCCTTGCCTTTTCCAACCTTTCCATCCCAAAAGCGGTACCTCCCCCGTACCGCTGGTTGGGGAAGGAGGCCAAAAAACGTAACCTCAAAATTAAGGGTGAAATGGTAAAAGTAAAGTGTGGAGAGCCAGACCAAAAAAAATGCCAAACTACTACGTCTACACGACTTCACGACTGTTAGCGTCTTATCGACCACACCGGGGGAAGAAAAAGGTTTGGGTGTCTTGTTTTACTCACTCACGCCGCCCTCCTTAATATATTTTTTTTTGAGTTCTTCCCAAAAAGAAAAGAAAACTTCATCGTTCATGGAAACCGAACCGAACCAAGTGCGGATAGAATTACTTCAATCATATTTCATAGTCGTACGCGGTGTGTGTGTGTGTGTAGGTCGTTTTTCGTGGCCACACAAAATTAAAAGAAACTGGCGAACCCCCTCTGTTCTGGCCATGTTCACGACGCTCGTTCGCTCGTCCAGGCGGGCACCCAAGTAAAGGTGGCTACAAGACGAAAAGGCAACACAGTACGAGATTTGATACGTTTTTTGCTTTTCTTCCTTCTTCTTCTTCGTCTTCTTCTTCTCGCATCCAACCGTAGTCGACCCATCTATCTTGATGTCGCGCTTCCTTCCCATCTGTGTGATCTGCCCATTCAACTGTTCCATCGGAGCGAACGATTTGTCTCGCGCGCTCGCGTTTTTACGATCTTCCCACCGGAAATCTAAGACGGCACACCGAAGAAGAGTCCCCACACACAGGTTTGCCGGATTTGTATTTCGATAGCACAACCTCCTGTCAAATGCTCTCGCTGGGTATGTCCATTAGACTAAGCATCGTAAAACTTACAACAAAATAGCCCAACAAATGTCATGCTGTGGTCATTGGTACTCCTCAATTTTGTGTTATTACCTTTCTACCAAAAAGAAATCGATTTGCTTAAAGATGATTTGTGTATGTTTTTGTTGAAACCCTTCCAAACAACAGGAAAACAAAAGTCCTCATGGGAAAGATACAACTGCTGTAAAGCATATTAGGTAGAAATTCTTGGGAAATTTGGTCAATACACGACACTCGCCTATAAGTATAAATTCCATCCATACAGAAGGGACACCAGGAGCAAAGAACCTGTCGTCCAATGGCGCTTCAAATACGCTTGAGAAGCATCATCATCTGTCCGAGTGTACACAAAGGTGAGCCTAAATAGATAACTACTGCTCAGGAAAGCTCATTCTCTTTCTCTTTCTCTCTCTGTGTGTGCGCGCACCCTCAGTCCGTAATCGGATAGGGGTTCGGCGTTCTTAGTTCCCTCACGCTAACCAAACATGACTGATGACTGAGCACAGGGGTGATCATTTGCTGTACGGGGAAGTCACCACGAACCACGGCGCAAGGTGCAAAACGTTCGAATAAAGAGATTACCAAAGATATTTATACACATTCGCAAGAAAAACGAACATCCCACCCCTGTTTTGCGACAAAGGGCAGCAATCTTAAATGCGCCATCAAGGATGTGTATCCTTGAGTGCAGCAGTGCGGCGAGTGCCCGCTGCTGCTGTTGTTATTCCAATCGTTAAAACAAAACCCTGCTTTATGCATTACACGTAGCAACCCTCTGTCACTGTACCGTACCCTTGTTAAAGACACAGGATTGTCATTCGAAGCCGAAGGAATAATCTAATCAAAATGTAGAAATTATTTGTCCCACCGGAAAATAAACCAACCCCCGGCCTAATACATTTCGCTGGAACGCGCAAGGCACATTGCGAATTGCCGACGGAGCCCACCAGCTGTTCCGCTTTTGGTGGCTAAATCATCCAGTACACTGCCCCCTTTTTTCTGTTGGAGAATCGGCGGACATCGTCGTCCGTGGCTGATTTGTGAACGAAATGTACGAAAGGGCAAAGTGGAATATTGCAACTATTCGAGAGGAGGCTGATGCTCTCCTGCTGCGCACTGACAGGTTGTGTCATTTTCGTCACGCTTTTTAGGACACAAATGGCATGAAGGGGCATTATTAAGTGTAATAAAATTTGCTGATGTTTTGAACATGAGGATTTACATTTTTTTAAAGGGCGTTTTTGTAAATGGCAATAGATGATGTATAATTTGCTTCCAAGAAGGTTATATTAGGGGAGTTATGTACATGTTTGTACATTCTTGAAGCTATAATGAACATCTGGTATTGTTTTTAATTAATATACTATCAAATGACAGTTACAGTTCAAAGAGTAAACTTATTCACGTTCACGAAACGAATTCGCGAAAACTTCAAATAAAATGGACGAAAAATGAGATCAAAATGGACAAAAATACTATAAAACATTCTTCATTAAAAGCACTGTTTAAGCTTTTAAAAGTTGCTATTTAGGCAGTAATTGCAACTATTCAACAATTCATTATCGCGTTGGTTTGAAAAATACTCATTTATCTATATTAACTTGTAGATTTTTACCATTTCTAACGAAATGTCAGTAGATACTGTAGAATGTTAATTTTTCTACCCATATTTCGTACTGTACTTTAAAGAAGAAATGACTATCTTTCTCTCACACTTGATTGGAAATAAAAATCCTTTTTTAAAAGTTTGAGCCAGTTTTCTTTTTCTAAAGACTTCAAGCATGTGTCCTTTGTCGTGAGCTTCTAAGCTCCCCGAATATCTGCTCTACAAGTAATAGACGATCAACGCTTACAAAGGATTACACTTGAAGTGCTCATGAAAACCATCATCCACCTTATTGGTGAATAAGACTCGTACATATTCTACCCTGTAAGAGAATGTAGAATACGACTCGTCGTAACGAGGCGAAATGTGCTTCGCAAAACAAATGTTTCCTAAAAAGGCTGTACGCAATGCTGTTTCAATTCGTACGCATTGCAATAACCGTAACATTACCGTAAAAGATTAACCTTTCTGTCCCCATACTGC
>STHB01018812.1:0-12246 GCA_018908115.1 Anopheles rivulorum
AAACATATGAGAATTGACGGTCTCCATCATGGACGGACTTACTGTATTATGCGACGACTGAATGTTTTTGGTGTCATTTGGAGCTCGATCATGGCCGATATCATGCAGAAGTTCATGATGGGACAACTGGCAACCATTCACTCCACACAGCTTTCGGAACCTGCACCCGCCACCGTGTTGGCGCAATCACTATCAGACACACGTTTCTTCGCACGACAGTCCAACGCTGATCAGTATTCAGCTCAAGAAACGTGGGGCACTTCTCTAAGGTGTAGCATGTTCCCGTGCAGCTGACGCAAATCGCTTCTTTTCTGTGAGAAGAACAAGACGGATGGTTAGAAGGTGCAGAACTTTCGCTTACCGACGCATTCAGGTTTGTTGGCTTTATTCTTCGCCCTTCTAAACGTCTTTTTTCCGTTTTTGGTTCATGAAAGGGAGGTAATGTGTTGTATCTGACTGCATCCACCTCCTTATCGATCCAATCCTTACAGTCGTTGCCGTCAAATTTTGGTTCGAAGTCAGGAATTTTTGACTCGAAGGCAACAATTTTTGACAGAGCGCATCAATTTTTGACTCGAAAGCACAAATTTTTGACAGAACACATAAATTTTTGACTCATATATATATAACATATTAAGCATAATAAGGTTCTGTTTAATTCACATAATTTTAAAACTTAATATCATTCATAGCACTATATATATTTACATATTTATTTACATATACATTTTACATATTAATCTTCGATTATCTCTTCGTTTTGACATCGAGGTAGATAATTGAATAAGTTTCTAAAATAATTTTCGCAATCCGTGCGTGTAATCATAGTACTTCCATTTTCAATTAAAGAGATCAACATATCCTCGTCAAAAATAGTTGATTAAGCGACAAAAATATATGACTTAGAGTCAAAAATAGTTGCCTTCGAGTCTAAAATTGATGCATTCTGTCAAAAATTGTTGCCTTCGAGTCAAAAATTGATGCCGTACGGACAAAAATTGATGCGCGCTGTAAAAAAATCCTGACTTAGGAGCAAAATTTAGCGGCAACGACTGTAAAGTCGTCGATGGTTGGTACGCTGAGCAACAATCGATAGTGTGACCAATGACGCAGAAGTACTGGCGGAATCTTCTCCACCATTTCTTGCAGCAAGGCGACGTTAAATGTGTACTCGTACAATCCCGACGACGAAATCACGGCTGCTATCTCCTGAACGGCATTCCCGAAATCTACGATTGTTTCGGCTCGTTCTAAACGTGGCGAGGGAAGCTAGCGGACTTTCCTTATCAAATGATGCACTATGATTTCAGGGCTACCGGAATGTTTCCACAGTACATTTAACGCTTGTGGGAGGTACTGCGCATGTGTAAGACGATGCCCTATTTAATGCCCATCTCGCGTGCCTTCCCGGATAGAGCTTTGGACAAACGCTCCGGTGGACAAAGGCCACCGGCTGGTTTCACTGATATGTGGTTCCAACGCTGCAAGACGACCCGTACTTGGAAGCGGGATCGCGTGCGATGCACGGGGTGGCAGAGCGTCCGCGCTTGCCGCTGACCCAGGCCCGTGACCAGGGACCTTCCTGCTCGCCGAATCCGTAAGTTTCGATGTGTTGTTATGCTTCTAGAACCTCGTGCGATCAACATACTCATCGTCAACACACTCAACCTCATCATTCAACATGACGGTCCCAAACTCTTTCTGTCGAATGGATAACCGCAACTTCACTATTTGCAATCGTTGTCGTTCCTACTCTATTTCGCGAAGCTTCAGGTTTAACTCCGTAGCTTCGAGTGCATCCCGACTCGTTTTCATTGGTCGCATCAATGGCGCTTGCACGTCGATCGACGGCGATGGGCTTCGTAACGATAGCGGTGTGTTCCGTGGCGTTGGCGTTGGTCGATTGCGTTCATAATGCGGTGTTATCGGTGAATCGGCCAAATCTTTCGGATTTGGTAAAGTGACCGGTGCTGTTAGTGTGGAAGAACGGTTCTTCCGGGTGTCTATGTTGCGAGTTTGTTCGGTGATCACATTACCTTGCGCGGTTCGGTGACCGGGGTTGACCCCAGATGACCTCGCAGCGACCGAGTCCGTCATTAACGATGACGGTGCGTAGCGTACTTGCACGCGTTTATGGGCTGGATCGGACATAGGCAGATCCGAATATTCCATGCCCAGTGGTTCCGTCGTTTGCGGCGATTCCGAATCGCTCGGCAACGCTCACACGACCCGCGATAGGAAACGATCACTCCGAGTGGTTCACGAATTAGTGTCCTGTACCGCACTCTCGACGTATCCGCGCACGCGCACGAATATAACCGGTCGGCTGTGATTCCGAATCACTTATTGAACAAACTTTTTTCCTTATTCGCGAGTTTACGGCCACGAAAACAACAGTTCGCGATACGCACGAATGTTCCTTCTGTTTCGCTTGACACTAGAAAATAAACACTTTTGCTAGTGTTGTTTTGTTTAATTCAAGTTTACACTAAACTAGAAGTGGCTCTAAATTTGAAAATGTCGAATTTTCGGATATTCGGTGGCACAACTTTAACAAGTTGTTTACTTACAACGTAATAACAGAAGTTCAAATTTATTATCGCTTTCTATGATAATCCGAAATAATAGAGAGCCCGCCAACGGCTCCATTCCCCTTTTATCTCTCTCCTTGGCTTAACGACCTACTCGGTCATGCCGGCCATCAAATGGCTTACTAGACTATTAGATACCACGTAGTTGCATAGTCAGTGCTCACTACGGGGGGACGGTCCGAATGGGATTTGAACCCGGTCCGGTCGTGTTAGGGACTAGCGCCGTTTCCAAATACACCACCGAGCCGCACCCGTGTCCGTCCCCTTTTATATGTGTCCTGATTGTCCTGACGCCCTGTATTGGAATCAACTACAACTATACAACCAGGGATCGTCAAATTACTTTGACATCTGTATAGACAAGTTATATCCAAGTAAGTTTGCTTTTCCTTTTTTATCTATCGTAAATGAGCCATTGATGTTTTTTATATCAGATGTATTTTATTTTCATAACTTTACCAGATTTCGTTTCGATGTAAGGAATATAATTCCCTAGTTTGATTTGGGGTTCTTGTGGCATTTACAAGAAATTACAAGCAGTTCTTCATCTTCTGTGTTGGAAATCATTTCTTTGTTATGAAGTATTCCTTTGTTACGGGTTAATCTGCTTTTAGTTGATTTTAGTTGATTTTAGTTTGTTTGTATTGGAATTAGGCTCAAAACACAGGGTTTTTCACCTGGCGAATACCCACTAGGAACATATATAACTGCCATATGTGTGCCTAGTGGGTGACTCGTACTCGTGAAATCGTATTTTACTGATGCCATCGTATTAGTGTTTTGATTTGCTTGACTGTGAATTTGATTTGCATGTGCTTCCAAATAGTGATGGGCCAAGTAGCACAATTCAAGGTGCGGCACGAACCCGCACGCACACTTTACAGTGCGCTACAGTGCGCACCGCACCGCACCGCACAGTGCATATTGGACACACTGTGCGCGTTTTACACACAGTGCGCTCTTTACACACAGTGTTTTGTGTATTTTTTGGGCACTTTTTAGCGAAAGCGGCACCTGTCGTGCTATTCTCGCATGTGTTAGAGTCGTGCACTTTTTACACTGTGCCGAGCGGTGCGCACAATTGCGTGTCAGCTAAGGCCGATCAGATGTGATATGCTGCGTTTGTTGTGGTAGTCGGTCACGTTACTCTACCAGGTGAAAACCCCTGCAAGCTGAACCATGCGTTTTGACATGTTTATCACTTGCAGTGTTATTGACCCTAACTGGGCCTGTGGCAGTATTGAAGTTCCTATTACTCTCGTTAGAAGTAAACTTACAGAGGAAAGCATGTGCTACTTCTATACTTTTAGGGCGTGCCGCTTGTGCGTAACCAAATAAGGGTTTTTTTTAATCCACTTATATACGTTGCTAGACTGTATTCATCGATGAATTCATTTATAGTGTCCTAATGAGCGTAATACTTAGCATTTTGTTTTGCTTAAGATTTTATATTAAACACTATTCGTTTGGTTTTTTTATAATGTTCCTCCATACTAACTTCCATGTGGTTGTGCCACAACTGGCAGTTGCATGATGATAATGTTTTCTTATCACCCAAAGCTTCAGTCAGTATTTCTCGAACTTCGCTGAAGTTTGAGGGGTTATCATTCACACACAAAATATCCTTCGAGTGTCCTTCTATTTTATTTGTCACAGGTGTGAAGTACATTCGAAAAATATGTGCAGGCCTAAGTGACAGTTTCAAAAATGCTAAGTGATTCTTCTGCTGTATTTAACCAACAAGCTACTTGTTTTCTATTGCCATTGAATGCCGGAAGCATTTTAATAGGATCAGGAATTTTAAACATGTTTCTGAAATCGCTAAATTGTGTTAAATTTGTTTTAGGGGGTTCTGAATTTAGATTGGAATTTAGATTTAGATGTTATTTAACAAAATCTCATGTTGTTCTAATATTTCACCTCTCTGGCAAATCACACCAGTTAAGTTTTTTATTTGTTCTGTGAGCTTTTTACATTCGCCATTTTATTTTCTATCGTAAGATTCTCAAAAACTAAATCGTATGTGATTGGCTCGTAGGACAATGATTCCAAAGATAATTCTTCTGAAGAATTGTCCGAAATAGTCGCTTGATCTGTTCGGCTCTTTGTTCACTTTTGCGCACGTATAAAAAAAGCTAGTAAATGTTCACCTTACCTCGTGGTACACTTGTAACATGTGCGTGAGGTCGTTGACCTCTGGATGCGGAACGGCGGTTCCACAAATCGCCCTAGTTTTAACAATCACTGTGAGATTTTCATTCTTCACTTGCACTGTTTTATTTTCTTTTAAAACCAAACGACTACCGGCTGCGCCAATTATGTGTGACAAGATACGCACATGTGTACGCGACGAAGGTTGGGCACAAAGAGGAAGGTTCGCTTCACGTTTTGCATTGACCTCTCAACGCAACCGTGTTGCCAACCAGTGGATGTTATTTTATTATTTTTTTATTATGCCAAGGAGGAAAATTCAATATACGTTTTAAACATTTGTTTTGTTGCACTTGGAGTTTTTTAATATGTGTCACTGCACAATTGGCCCAGATGGGTGACGCATAAAGAACAAATGGTCTTACTACTGTTTTATATAATAGTGTTTTGTTTCTTAAATTTTACTTGGACTTTCTGTTTATAAAGCAATAAATGGAACTTAATACCTTTTCACCGGAGTTCAATTTGTTTTCAAACATATTTACACTTATTAAATAAAACTATTACTAAACGCAAAACTTCAAGATAACTTAAACATTACGTTTGTGGTGGGACGTTTTCACCAAGCCTACTAAATGTAAGCGCTGTCCTCTATGTCTTAATTTATTTTGTTAAAACACCTTAATTTTATCATTTATGGCCTCAAGGCCATGACATGTTCCAATAAATTTGTACAGCTTAATTATATTAACATATTTACAAAACGGGATTTTGCGATTCGGATGGCCGATACCTGTCCAGCTCCACATGGCGACGTGCTTCTATGCCGTCTGCTAGAGGTATGCAGTCTAGGAATTCATGCATTCTTTTTAGATAACTATCTTCGCTCAGTCTCTGCACCAAGCATTCCAATTCGTCTTAGGACGAAACTGGCTCAAATTCAAGGCTGTTCGCCCGAAGAATTCCAACGTTAGGAGCAACTCTATCAGCCAACATGTCCATCTCTGAACGCATCAGCTTGATTTGTCTCTCCAAGTCAGCATTTTTTGTTTGCTTGATGCTCTGTTGTTGCTCCTTCTGCATATTGTCGATTTTACTAAGTAGCGGCTCTAATGTACTGCGCAAATTTATTTTTGTATATGAATGTACAGCACAGGATGGATTTTGGCAATGGATTTTGCAAAATATTTAATGCATTTTTAATTGAATAAACAGATTCTCAATAATATTAAATGGATTATGACTATATTACATCTCAAAACGAGTTGAATTTTCTTAATAACTTACCGTGTCTAAAGTAGATGATACTTCTTGTCCATGCCTCATGAATTGCATGGATTTGTAGGCGAACGACTTTGGTTCGAACACAGTTTCTGGAGCTAAAATTTTAATAAACAACCAGTTGGTCATTGAATTTCAATGTCGCCCTTTTGCCACTTTTTGCTACTTACTAGCTCTCTAGATCTTGTTAATCTGCTATGCTTTGCTTTCGAATGGTAGACGAAAAGAACAACAAAATGATTTCCATTTTTGTTTTAGATCGCTCACGGAGAAGCTTGTTAAACTAGACATTGCTATACATGATTTTTCTCTTAACGGGGTGGACTTAAAGTTGGGATCTAAACAATTCCATAGACAACTTCTTGACTCTACTAGGCTTATGATTTGAAGTATTTGCTCCTCATTCATTGGGTCTTGAAAGAAGAACATAAAAAACACATTATCGCACAATAACATAAATCTGTGTAGACACTTGACTATACGCTTATTTAAGGCAAATTTTTGTATCGTTTTAATTCACCTTTTCATGTTTACGCTTTTGTTGATTCATTTTCATTTGTGAATGAAATTGAACTGACAAGACTATCACTTTAGTTCCAGTATCCAGGTTCAGTATACTGAAACCAAGGTAAGGAACTGTCAATTGCTTCTAGTGACAGATCGTTCTGTTTTGAAGGTCTAACTCTTATTTAAGCAATTTGTTTTGTTATCGGGAATCATCATTTTAATAATAAATAAAACGATATTTTCATTTGTATCTTTTAATATAATATTTGGGTTGTTAATATCTCATGCTCCCTTAACCAAATCTTTGTGCCCTATACTGGACGTTGAATTGAACATCCAAGTTCGGTTGTTCATGAGCACAACAACACAACAATACACCGACGTAGATGACAATTTGGGTGTGCTATGCCGGTATTTGAGTATTTTTATTATTATTATTATTATTTTCAAGATAAAGAAGCTTAACAGCTTAAAGGGTAAAGAGTAGATTCATAAAATATTATGCTAAATAATCAAGATCACTGAGTTTATATGCTAAATTATCATAATCATACCACTCAGTCTACTTTAGGTACGCGCTAGCAACATATAACACTCACGGACATTACCGGACGCTCACTTAACAAACATCACGACACTTAACACTTAACACTCAGCCGCGACCTTTCGCCTGGTCGTCTCCACTGCCGCTGTAGCTCCACCAGGATCAGACGCATCGTTGTGGCTATGGGCTCCCACAGATCTCCGCTCTGTAGCATCGACTGCATCAGGTTCAACCGGCATATCTCCGTTCCGCATTTATCGTTCAGCTGCTGACGCTGCTCGGCGAATCTTGGACAGCGGAACATGACGTGTTCCGCTGTCTCGTCATCGTCTACACACGCTGGGCACCGAGGTGAGGAAGCGTGTTTGAACCTGTGCAGGTAGCTCCTGAAGCAGCCGTGACTGGACAGGAACTGCGTGACATAGTAGTCCACGTCACCGTGTTTCCTACCCAGCCATGATGCCACATCCGGGATCAACGAGAAGGTCCACCTCCCCTTTGTTGCACTGCTCCATGCGTTCTGCCATTTCTCCATCGACGCAGCTCTGTTGGATCGCCGCTGCAGTGAGTGGTTCCCCCGAACGTGCTTTCCGGAAGTTCTCTCGGTCCTCCTCGAGGATGATGCACAAGGGCATCATGTCCGCAATCACGCATACCGCTTCGTACGAGATGGTACGGTACGCACTAGCAACTCGCATAGCCAACCGCCTGTACACCTTGTTTACAGCATTTTGATGTTGCTTCTCCGTCAGGATATGCGCCCAAACAAGCAGGATATGCTGCTACTCGGTCCTCCTATGTTCGGCGTGAAGGATGCCAGTGCGTTTACGGTGTTCATGGCCTTCCTGCAAGCTTCCTCGAGGTGGTCTTTGAATCTCAGTCGGTCGTCGATTTTAACCCCAAGGTACTTGAGGTTTCTGACAGACTCAATGCGTTCTGAGCCTACCATAATCGACGCCTTCTGAACCTCCTTGTGGCTGCTGATGAGTATGAACTCAGTTTTCGCGTGGGCGATCTCCAGTCTCACTGATTTCATCCACTCGTCGATCCTTCCGACGGCGTCCGTGGCTAGCATTTCCACCTCCTAGGTGGACTCGCCGGTGACCGTCAGAGCGATGTCATCTGCAAACCCGGTGAGCTGTGCTCCTGGAGGCAGTGCAAGGGTTAGCACGCCATCATACATGACGTTCCAAAGGGTGGGTCCAAGAACTGATCCCTGTGGTACGCCTGCTGTGATGTTTACTGTCGTTACGCCTTCCTCCGTGTCGTACTGCAACACGCGTCCGTTGAGGTAGCTCCTCAGCACCCTGCACAGATACGGGGGAACACTCATGCTCTGCAGCGCGACCGCAATCGCCTCCCAGCTGGCGCTATTGAAAGCGTTTTTGACGTCGATGGTGATGACCGCGCAGTAACGTGCGCCACACCTCTTCCGCCGAAACGCCGCGTAACCATTCTCCAGCACTGCCAGTATCGCTTCGACTGTCGACCGGTTTTTCCGGAAGCCAAACTGCCGCTCCGAAAGACCATCTTGTCCTTCCGTATACGTAGTCAGGCGGTCCAGAATTGGCATCTCCTGTACCTTTGCCAGGTTATCGACCAGTCCTAAAGGTCTTAGGACTGACGGGTCGCCCGGGGGCTTTCCTGGCTTTGGTATAAGCACCAGTCTTTGCCGCTTCCATATCGACGGAAACTGGCCAGACGACAGTGTGCTTTGGAGAATGGCCTGGAACACCGATAGATACACCTGCATGGCAGCCTTTGGAGCCTCCTTAGGAATGCCGTCCGGAGCGGGGGCCTTTCCTGGCGTGAGGCGCGCCGCAAACCTGAGGATTTCCTCAATTTCCGGCACAGGTTCGGACTCTTGTATGCTGAAAATAGGGCTCAGCACCGGAGCGTCATGAGTCGGGAACAGCTGCTGAATGATGCCCTTAAGCTTTACAGGGCATCGTTCAACCGGCTCGTGTTTCCTCCCTTTCCCCATCAGCACCTTGAAGGCAGTCCCCCACGGTTTCCGAGCAACGGTGGCGCAGAGCTCGAGGAAGTGTCGCCTTTTGCTTGCCTTGATCTCCCTTTTCAGGTCCGACCTGGCCGTAACGTAGTTGGCCCTCAGTTGCTCCTTGGTTGCAGGACACCTCTCGCGTTGCAGGTTTCTACGCATCGCTATGCATTCATCCCGATCCTTTTTGATGGAGGTTTTCCACCAGTAAGCTGGGGGTCTTGCATGGCTCGGCGCTTTCCTCCTGGGCATCGTGGCGTCACACGCCCTGGACAAAGCTGCAACTAGGGCCTGTGTGTCGCGTGTTTCTCCGAAATCGCCGAAGTTTAACGCCGACAAGAACAGTTCCTCGTCGAACAGTGTTCCAACCTCTGATGCACGTTGGAGGAAAGTATACTGGACCGCGCCTTCTGTTGATGCAGTACCGGATCACACGATGGTCAATGAGTGTTTACGCTTCGCTCACTCTCCAGTTCAGGTCGTGCGTCAGGACGGGACTGCAGAACGTTACGTCAATAATCGACGTCCTGTCGTTTCTGCTAAACGTGGGAGTAGAGCCAACGTTGCCCAATACCACGTTCAATTGAGCGAAGCTCTCGAGCACCGCATCTCCTCTGCTGTTCGTCCGTACACTTCCCCATTCAACTGCCCAGGCGTTAAAATCTCCAGCGATGACAACCGGGGTCCGCCCACGAAGCTCTGCAACTATGTTGTCCAGCATTGTGGTGAACTTCTTTATGTCCCACCTCGGAGGTGCATAACAACTGCAGACGAACACTCCGTTAACCACGGCAATGACGAAACCCTCGAAGGTATAGGATACAACCCTCTGTATCGGGAATTTTCCCGCTGTCCAGATGGCTGCCATTCCTGTTTTGTCGGCCGCCCAGTTGCTGCTTCCGGTTGGTATGTGGTATGGCTCTGATATTATTGCCACATCACCGCTTTCCTCTGCCACTCGCTGGCACAGCAGGTCCTGCGCCGCCTCACAGTGGTTCAAATTGATTTTAACTACTTCCATGCCTTTTGTGCTGCCTGGCAATACCGTCCTCCGACTTGGTGGGCATTTTTGCCCGGAGCACATAAAAGGCATGTTGCCGGTTTGGTGCAGGAGCGAGCTAGGTGGCCTTTTTCCCCGCAGCGCAAACAGTTTTCACGCCTGTCCGGGCCTTTGCAGTCACGCTGGACGTGATCGAACTCCTAGCAGCGGAAGCACCTTCTGCTTTACGGAAGGATCCGAACGCGACAGATAGACCAATCGATCTACAGCTCTCGTTCGGCAACTATCGTCGACGCTTGCTTAACAGGAAGCCTAAGCAACGCAGTCTGCGTTCCGTTAAACGCAGGCTTCATCCTTACGTCAAGTTTAGCATTGCCCAACTCGAAACGAACTTCCTTCTTCAGTTCGAAGATCATGTTGCCCTCTCTTGTGCGCCTGATCGACGACACCTGTTTTCCCAGCGACTGGAGCGTCGGGTCTGATTTGACCTTTCGCAGGATGTCAATCCGGTCTTTTCCTTCAGGCCGATGACAATGGCTTCGTTTCTCGGCCGCGCTTGGGTCGCCGGCTTGGACGGTGGTTTCGGATTCTCCGTTGGCTTCTCGCTAGTCGCCTTGGGCTTCTTCCTCACGACTATGGTCCATGCTTCATTCGATGAAGGAGCAGAATTCGGTTTAACGGAACCATCACTTCGTGCCTTCTTCTGTGCTTCTTCTGCCTCTGAGGTTCTCTCGTTCCTCCCGCGCTTAGTTGGTCCCGTGAGCATGGGTGTCATAGGACGGCCACTGGTAGAACCAGCCTCACTGAGTGCCTGCTCAGCTCGTTCAGCACGCATTTTCCACGTGAGTAGATCACGTTCCACAATGTTGAGGGCGAACAAAATTTTTACCGCCATCCTTTTTATCGGGGCATGCACATTATCCCGATCCTTGACATAGAGATGCAATTCTTTCGCTGTCGCCAAGATATCTTGCAGCTCTCCGTTTTTCTGCCCTTCACTACTGAAAGAGGGACTCACCGACTCCGTGCGCTGCGTACAGTCACTCGTTACTTCCATAACCACAGCTTGCACCGTAAGCAGTTCCGGATCAGCAGGCTCGTTTTCCGGAACATTTATGGCCTTACCTGCCACACCACCTTCCTCTTTTTCATCGGCGACGGGTTCACATCTTGGCGGAGAACGGGGGGTTTTGCTGCTCCTGCCAAAAAACTCCTTTAGCGCCGCACCCAGAGCAGTTGGGTGACTCGTGTCGTGATCACTCATCCCGTACGGCGCTTCATGTGCACGTGTAGAAGAGCCTTTATAACGGGCACTCACACGGAACTCACGCACGTACGAACGGCACACGAAGCACTCCAAGCACTACGCGAAGCTCGCACTATCACACTTAGCCACCTACGCACTGGCTATTGCTGGTGTGTGGATGTGCGTGAGAGGGTCACAGTACTGGAGCTGCTATCACTCACACGCAACGCAGACCGTATCTGCTTAGCGATCGATGCCAACGACGCCAACACCAAACAACATTAAGGACGCACATTTTTGTTGCTATAGCGACGCACCTAGCAGATTGTTTATAAACATCGGCGCCCACAGCACTGGTCGACCGACCGACTGTCTTTTTCGCCAGGAGCCGCTAGTGCATCGGCACTATAACGGCTGAGAGCCTTTGCAACCAGTCCTGAAGCACAGATACTTTAGGTGCCTGTTGCAAACGCAACAGGGCAACAATCGCGGAAAAGAAAATTCGTTTCTTTTAATACTTAATAGCTTTATTTAACGTTATTACGTTCAGCACGGAAGAATTAAAAAATTAGTCGCCTTTTCTATCCCACTGTCAGATTGCTACACACGTTCGGCTTTTCTCCTAGCGGGCTTCTTTCACCCACAGCTGTCACCGGTACCTGTCATACCGTCTGTCATCGACGTTGCTTTGTCAACACTGGCCCCCAGTGTTTTGGCTTGTCAAATCACTTCCTCCCCTGGCAGCACAAAATCGTTAAAAGTACACCGTTTAGTACAATTACAAGGTGTACGTTTAGGAGTACTTATAAGAAGTCTTATACGTACAATTCAGCTGTCAAAATACATACACAAGGTAAATAATGAAAAAATAGCTTGAGCTTTCTCTATTGCACTGCCTTAACTGTACATAACTGTTGTAGTGCTTTT
>STHB01018831.1:0-12246 GCA_018908115.1 Anopheles rivulorum
GAAGATATTCGTATGATAAAAGTTGTTTCATCCATCAAACATATAAACGAAGAACTGTTGTTTTATGTTACAATTTTGAAAAACTTATAGAATTGGTACAATAAAACAACACGATAAAGTCCTGAGATAGTTCTTTTTTTAATGAGAGTACTTTGTAATTTAATTTATTTGAGTAAATTTTGGATATAAATGAACAAATGTTCGTTATTTCCATATTCCTCAAGGCGAGCGACTCATATTGCAGCATCAATTTCATGGCTAACTTAACTTCTATTTACTTCATGTAATGTTAGTAAGATAGCAGCTAGATTGAAGCTTGGGGTTATCTCGAGTACTTCCCTGAGATATAGACTCTTTTGGAAGATGGTGAAAACTGACTAGCTGCCGAGAGCCGATTGTTTGTCAATGACTAAGACTCTGTTGGCTTCGGTGAGTTGGGCATGTCGTTTGAATGACACCTGACAACTCAATAGTATTAAGCCTTCAACTTGAACAGAGGAGATTTAATTTTAATCAATTCATTTAAAGAAGGCCTAATCAAGATGGACGGATACCCAACTGACTGAGGATGACCTGCTTGACCTGGAGCAACTCTGAAGCTACATTTCCAAAAATCTGAAGTTGATGAGTACGTTAATGTCCCCCAAAAGCCAACCCTTTATCCTATTTATTTCACTCTTTTGATTTTTGAATAAAACTGAATCGATGAACTCTTCAGATACATTCAGCTATTCATTTATAAACAAATGTATCAAAAGAACATATGTTGGCAAGTAGTCATGGATAAGCTTCAACAAATCAATGTCATGGTCATCAAGACGCTACTAGCTGCGACGTACAAAACAACAAAACTCACCTGGAAACACATGAATGAACGCATCTTCTTACTGGCAACCTGGCGCACCACCGCGTATGCTCGGAATGTGCCTCAGTTGAGCGGACATTGTTTGCCGACAGATAAGGTTTAATCATATGCGCACGAACCATTCCACGGCAGTTTCGTGGAAGCGAATGTCTATACTGCCAACAACAGATTAAAAAACAGATCAACTTCAACCACAGACACAGTGCGGCGCGGACAGATACGTGCGATGCGATATGCATGTGGGAGTCTAGCGTTGGAAAACAATGTTGGAAGTTGAAATGAAGCAGCAGTAGCATAAAAAATATAGGAAAAAGTGGGAGATTCAAATTGGGAGTGGAGTGATAACAAATAGGGCGATAGCGGACGAACGGCAGCATGAAACTATGCGACAAAACTTCAAAACTCGTTACAACCAACAAGTTGTCCATGAGAGCCCCATCGGATCCCTAGCGGTTTGGGGGATTTGTACGTGGCGGTCGCGGGTTGGAAAAACTTAAAAATCTCATCTTCCCGCCCCGATTCCCGAGGACGGGAGGCGCTGGGGGTTGTTTGAATATTTCTTCCCGGCCGCAAAACATTTCCTTTTTTGCGCCAAAGCGAACGATAAGGATTGGTTTTGCACTTGTACTGGAGCTCTATTTTTTGTCACATGGTGAGACTTCCTGTTGATGGTTTACGTTTCACGCTGCTTAAGAAGCAACAGCCCGAGTGTAACGACCGCAAATGCAGCCAAGTCGAGAGAGATAGAGGGAGAGAAAGAGAGGGATAAGTGAAAGAACAAGCAACAAGAACATGCAATACAACGCAGACGATACATGGCATCGAGTAGGATCGAGCTAGCGTCGGTGTGTCTTATCAAACTCGCCCCTCCCCCTCTCCCTCCAAGCATCCCCCAACGCCCCAACCTCCCTCTCCCGCTCTGGCCCATGGTATTCCAGAACGTTTTCCAGCAGTCCCGGGTGCGGTGGCAAGGGAAAACTTTTCCAACCAGCGAGGACAAATTGGTGCGAACGGTTGGCCGTCGTTTTTTCTTCCTTCTTGCTGCTGCCATTGTTTATTCCGTGCGTATTCTGTCGCCGTGCCGCACCGCACACCGGGAAGGCAACCGCAATGCAAATTGAGGCAAATGTTGGCATGTTGGTTGGTGGCAGCAACAAAACCCACAAGAACAATTTTCCCAACGCAATGGCAACGTACGGCTTTTGGGATGGATGCGTTGCTCCGGGGCTCCGGGAGCTGGGAGGCGGCTCGAACTCGTTCGGCTAGGTAAGAAAAGTTTGAAATATGACTTCGAGGAAATATGACGACTGTGCTGCTGTCTAACAAGTTTCCGAGCGAAGAATTTGCATACGCTGCCGGTGAAATGGTTGGAAGGTTGTATTTCTTTCCTTTTTTCTACTTTGGCTCTTTCTTATCCCTTATCTTGTGGGTTTTTTTGGTTTTGTTTGTTGCCCCCGATTAGGAATGGGTTTTGTCTATTGATTTTTGCTGCTTGATATTATATTTTGCTGCTTTGCATAGCTGCTAATGCAAGCAGGATTAAAACTAATTTCAAAATAAACTTTGTTTGTAATATTTTTTTTTTTTTTAGTATGTTAGAACGGACCAGGCCGTATTAGACTAATTTTACCACGTAGCAGGCTAGTCAGACCGTGCTACGGGGGGACGGTCCGAATGGGATTTGAACCCGGTCCGGTCGTGTTAGGAACTGGCGCCGTTGCCAAATGTACCACCGGGCCGCCCCGTGTTTGTAATATGTTTTCGTTGAAATTTTAACGTTTTCATTATCCTTTGGTAAAGTACATTTATTAAAAACGAAAACAGTATCAAGTTATTACCTTCTGTCATTGAAGTCAATGTAGTTATGAGTTACGTACCTGAAAATATAAGAAAAAAAGTAATCAGAATCGTTCTTTTATTATCCAAAATCATCTTAAATTTAAGTCATTCTAAAGACTCAATTTCACCTAAAAACATCATTGTGCAATTATTTGTCCTATTCGGTTATCAAATAGACGTGATAGAAAGTCATCTTTGTCAGCAAAAATTGCACAACTTTCTCAACCTTCAGCACAGCCTAAAGCGGGAAGAAGAAGCAAATGAGAGGAACAATTTCTGGCCGCGCTTGGATTCGATTTAATCATGGCACGTGTCGGACATGTGCGCCACTCGACCGCGCCCACCGGGAAGTCGACTGCGCGGTGGCTCTCCCGGGATCCAATTAGCGAGGATTAGATAAGCCTCGCGAACGAAAAGGGGGTGTGCGTTGGAAGGAAAACAATTTTCCAAGGCTGAATGACGCTGGGAGTACAACACAAAGAATATGAAATATCTTCATAATGCTTGCAAGGGATGATGACGGTGAAAGTGGTTTAATAAATCGAATAGCTGATATTATAATTGTAAGGGAAAGATTGCTATAATATTTTTTGTAGCATTTCTAATAGTACCATTTTTCAAATAATTCGTCGAGATTCATTTGCTGAAATTAAACTCCTACTATTTACTACGCATTATCAAACCGAATGGCTAAATTTAGCACTTTTAGTTGATATTTTACCTGTCCTGAATTACTTCCGGTCATCATTAATGATAACAAAGGAAAAAACTAGTTTACTTTACATTCAAAATGTCACCGCCGTGAGCAGACTTTAGCGTTTAATGGAGACTATTCATTTCCTGCAGACACCCAGCAATCTTTGTTTGCCAAGCACAAATAGGAGATGATGTTTTTTTCGCCCATTCAGTCTCCAAAACACCAGCGAACGATCGCATGACAAAAATTGCAGATCATTGCTAGATAATATGATCTTCTTACTTTTGGTTGTCGCGGTAAAACGATTTCCTTATCTCAGCTCGCCAATTCGGCACTGGTTGGTATAAAAATGGGATTCACCTTGGTCCTGGTGGTTCAGTTCAGTTCCGTTACCGTGTCGGAAAGTGAACGAGTGAGCAAGTGCTTGCAATTTTTTTTTATCCTTGCAAGGTAGTGCCACAGTGTGTTCCTTTAGTGGGTGTCTTAGACAAGTTAGCCTGAGCTATATCTTGAGCCTGGAAAGTGTTTGATCCACCTCATCCACCGTCAGCATGAAGGCTGCCGTGGTAGCTGGATTACTGCTGATCAGCATTGCTAGTATCAACGCAGCAACCGGTATGCAAACATTGGGAAGGCCCAAATCTAAACGCTAAGTCTAAGTTGATTCTGTCAAATGTCTCGGCTACAAACAGTGCTCTTACCATGAAGTGTCCGGAACGTGACCATTCCGTTCGTAACGCGCGTACCTTGTGCGCGGTTTGCTTTGGTTCTGTGTGTGTGTGTGTTATCATTGATGTTCTTAAACTTGCTCTTTCTATGGTGACTATAAGGAAAGTTTCCAATAAATCCTTACTGCTGTCCACTTGCAATATTACCTTCTATTACGCCATGAGTAATCTGTTTCGTTTCATTGCTTGTGTTTCCTTCCCAACGTACGGTTGTAGATCGTGTCGTGTGTTACTTTGGCAGTTGGGCCACTTACCGCATTGGCAATGGAAAGTACGACGTGGAAAACATCAATCCGAACCTTTGCACCCACATCATCTACACGTTCGTGGGGCTTGATACGAAGGGAAATGTGAAGATTTTGGACAACTGGCTCGATATCAGTCTCGGCGGCTATTCGCGCTTCGTGCAGCTGAAGCAGCGCAATCCAAAGGTGAAGTTGATGGTGGCGATCGGTGGCTGGAATGAGGGTTCCGCCTCTTATTCCACGATGGCCAATTCAGACCTGTTGCGAGCGGTGTTTGTGGAGTCGACTGTGTCCTTCGTCAAGCGGTACGGGTTCGATGGATTTGATGTGGACTGGGAATATCCGACGTTACGAGGTGGATCCGTGGACGATCGTGTAGGATTCATCAAGCTACTGAGAGACCTACGGGCACGGTTCGATCAGGAAGGATTACTACTGTCGATCGCGACTGCCGCCACGGCGGACTATCTGCGATCCGCTTATGATGTGCCGGAAATCAATAAGTACGTGCATTTCGTCAACTTGATGGCGTACGATCTACATGCGTACTGGGATGCTCAGACCGGTGCGAATGCACCGATGTACGCAAATTCTTGGGAGACTGGATTTACCACCAGTATGCTCAATGTGGTAAGTAACAGACTCAACAGAGGAACATTCGAAAGAGTTGTTCAGTGACTTCAATCTCCTATGCTTGCAGGACGCTTGTGTGAAGGCCTGGCTTGGGGCAGGTTTGGCATCCTCGAAGCTTAATCTAGGCGTTCCCGTATTTGGACATACATTCAAACTCGCCTCTACCAGTGATACCCGCGTCGGAGCACCTACAACCGGTCCAGGAGATGCTGGACCATACACGCTAGAGCCCGGAACCCTATCTTATCTGGAAGTTTGTGAAAAAATAAAGGCAGGAGGATACACCCAAGCGTACAGCAACGAACAGAAGGTCCCATATGCGTACCGTGGCAACCAGTGGATATCGTACGATAACATGAACTCGATTGCGCTGAAGGTACAGTACGCCAAGAGCTTAAACCTGGGTGGAGTGATGGTTTGGTCGATCGAGTCTGACGATGCCAAAGGTATCTGCGGTGAAGGTGAACATCCGATCACGTCTACGGTGTACCGAGAAGTCTTCGGTTCGGGAGGCGTAACGCAAGGTACAACCACTACGCAAAGACCCGCCACAACCACAACGCAAAAACCAGTCACAACCACGACAACTCCACGTCCAGTTACGACGACTACTTATAGAACTACCACCACGACAGCAGGTCCCAATCAAAAACTAATCTGCCCAGCGAGTGGATTCCTGCGAGATCCCAATAACTGCGCTCAGTTCTACCAGTGTTACCCCGGACTGTAAGTTCAATCGAAGGTGAAGATGTTTGGTGATCTTTCTAATACCAAAATATATTCCATTATAACGTTTCAGGCCCGTACAACCCAGCTGGCTACTAAAGTGTCCGACTAGTCTATACTTCGACCCGTACACCAACGTTTGCACGTACATCTTCAACACGGATTGTACAATTTAAGTTATGTTGCGTCTAGTGCTAAGTTTACTCTCGAAAATCTGTTTTATTAATAAACATTATACCCTTCCTAAATCATTTTGTGTTTACTTTTCCTTGTAGTCATTCACCATGTTTAAGCCACCAAATAGATAAATTGCCTTTCTGCTAACAAATTCGACACTGTGCTCATTTCAGATAAGGTGTTTTGTTTCTTCGACAACCAGGCCACCTACCGTGTGGGCGAAGGCAAAGTGACCATCGAGGACATTAACTCCAATCTCTGCACCCACATCGTGTACAGCTCGATCACCCTTACTGGCACTGGTAAGATTCAGCTGCTCGACAGCTTTAATGATGTCACGAACGGTGGTTTCACACGCTTCAAAAGCGTCTGTCAAGCGAACCAGGGTGTGAAATGCATGATCGGCCTAAACAGTGCGCTCGCCGGGTCCAAACTGTTCTCCGGCGTGATGAGTTCTTCCGAACTGCGTCAAACGGCTGTGACTTCCATCATGAACCTGCTCATACAGCAGTACAAGTTCGATGGGTTAGACTTTTACTGGCAGTACCCGGTGCTAAAGGGTGGCAATCCTGAAGATCGCTCCAACTTTGTCTCCTTCATGGCGGAACTGTCTGCCAACATGCACATGTACGGTCTGGTGCTGACGATCAGTGTTGCGCCGACGAATGATTTCTTCATGTCCAGCTACGATGTGCCGAACTTGATGCGGTACGTTGACTACTTCAACATCATGGCGTTCGATCTGCACAGCTACTGGGATGGCAAGACCGGTCACCAGGCGCCACTGTACTCGAACGGCAGGGAAACAACGCTCTACGATGCTCAGCTCAACATCGATGCGATCGTCAGCGGTTGGATAGCGGAGGGAACGACCAGTTCCAAACTAATACTCGGTGTTACCAGCTCCGCGAACGTGATGAAGCTTTACTACACGAATGAAACAGGGCTTGGAGCACGAACGGCTGGACGTGGCGCTGCTGGACCGTACACCACGACCGAAGGACTTATGTCCTATCCGGAACACTGCGTGGAAAGATCGAAACCAGACTGGGAGACGATTTTGGACAGCAATCAGCAGGCTTATTACGCGCACAACAAGCGTATCTGGATCACGTATGACGAAGTGCAGGCCATCAGGTTCAAAGGATCGTACACAATCACTCGTGGACTAGCGGGTATGGCACTGTACGCCATGGAGAATGATGACGTCAAGAATAAGTGTGGCCTGGGAACGTACCCATTGCTCAGGGCCGTCAACTCGGGCTTAAATCGACGTATCCAAGGAGATGTTTTGCCACCTTCTTCTACTACTACTCAGAGTACTACCACCAGCACTACAAAGGCGGCAACTACTACTACGAGGACTACGGTAAAGTCATCCACTAGTACGACCAAACCAACCACAACTACTACGACCAAACCAACCACGACTACAACGACAAAACCATCCTTGCTACCAACAACCTGTCCCAGGAATGGATATGTCCGGGATCCCAACAACTGTAGCGTCTACTACCGATGCATTCCAAATGGGTAAGACGAATTTTTCTCCAGATTGTGTTGTAACCAGAGTGCTAACTCTTTGATTTCCTTCCATATATAGTGCATTCTTCACTACTTGGAAGTATAGCTGCATGAATGGGCTGTACTTCAATCTGGTTTCCAGTACCTGCGATTATCCGAACCGTGTGAGCTGCTGAGATCTGAGATCACCTGGTTTAAAAATCACATAGTCAATGCATAATTTTGTTGGTGTCGGTACAGTTCCTTCTTTGCAAATATATATATATATACATATACACATTTTATACTTCCTTACAATCAAACCATTACACGCTCGGAAGCGGACTTAAGCAATACGATGGCTGTTTTTGTTGGTGTTTGGTTTTCCCAACATTCTGTTGCCTGGCGAAGGAAGAAAAACTCTAGATAGAAAACAAATTTATTTGGTCCGCCAGTATGAGACTCAAAAAAAAAGTCATTTGTGTGCAAATGAGATGACGTCGGAGAGACTAAGGTGAATAGAAAGAATTGCCAGTCATGCAATTACCTTCGTGGAGATGAGACATAAAGTCTAAGTAACTTTACAGCAAGCAGTCTGGAAATCTTGAAGCTGCTTGCTACGCTTTAAAGCTGTTGTGGAAAGCGAGAGATCTAGATTTTTTTTTAAGTTCTTCAACTAAAAATGCAAATAAAAGAAACGATTTAAAGATATTCTAAAACATGCTACCAGCATGACTATTCCGTCCGAAATTTCACTGGAATTAGAGATTAAGGGCTGATACATTCTTTTTGCTACACCTTTCCATAACTGAAGCGTTCTCGGTAGGTTCTTTTCTCGCCTCAAGCCAAAACCACAAGTCAAAAGTGGCGCAAAACGCCACCAACAAGCGCCTTTCGCCCGCCGGTGGCGCGCGTTTAATCAAAAAACTTTTCTGATAACAATAAATTTGTATTAACTTTCGCGCTAGTTTATGAAAACGGAACCACCGGACCGTGGAGGGAGTGTACCTAGGTGGTCATGCAGAGCCCAACCAACTAACGCTCTCTTTCTTTAGTGCTGCAAGTAAACTATGCTTCCATTCGTTCAAGCGCGCCGTGGCAGTCTGTGGATGGATCTGTAGCATTCCATTGCTGAGGCGATGTTTTTCTTGCCGAGATCCTTTGGATAAACATGGGGGTGCAAAAGCAAGGGAATATTTTCACCCACCAAATAACGCCACCTTGCTGGGGGAAAGTTGCAGACAGTTGCAGTTTTCTCCCGATGGTGGCAACGGCATATCGGCCAATTTGTTTGATTTTCTTATTGAAACATTATCATTGCTTTCCGATATTGCTTTCCGCACCGCAGTGCAGTTTAGCTGCTGGGAATCCTGATGCGCGGGCAAAGTTTTTTCGTACGATGGCCGTAATTATATTTACCGAGTCGCTGGCAAACATCAATTTCCATTCGGCGGGACGGCTGTTCTGCCCTGGTTGGCGGGTGGAATCGAAATATTGTAATTTATCTGTAAAACATTAGATCACGGGACAGGATGTCTTGTTTTTCTTCTCCGAATCACCCTCCGAATAAAACGACTCATCGTTGTCGTAACCGGCAAATACTGAGGTAGGTGCACGTTGTTTGGGCAAACGATGGAATGCCAATGTAACGGAGCACAAGTTGGTCAAAACCCATCACCGTTAAACGCTCTCGAGGACGAGTACGGGTGAGCAGTTGGGGTGGCGATTGGAAATATGACGTCTTGAATTTTTTCACATTACTTCGACAATAAAAAGAGCAAACGCTCACGAGCTCACATACCGAGAGAGAGAGAGAAAAAACTACTTTTCCGCCGTACCCGCAGGGTAAAACTCGTGCCATTAGCATGTGCCCGGCGACAGATGGGAACAAGTCAACAACAGGACTTCAAACGATATTTATTTAAATTTATTCCAGCTTCGATTATCAATATCAACATGATCTTCTCGTGCGCCGTGCCTCGTTATCTGGCATCGCTTTGCTTTGCCCAAAAACGCAAAACCAATCGTCTTTGAAGTTGGGCTCGGTGTGTCCGTGCTCGTTTGGAAATATTTTTTGTCTTGCGACTGCGAGAACGCTCCTTACAGGACATTGATGTGAGTGTACTGTTTATTTGGTTTTTTTTTCGTCTTTTCAATCGTCATTGGAACGCATTTGTGTCTTCCATTATGTTTTTTTTCGTTGTTGGAAGGCCTTTTTCTATATTGTGAGCTATCGGTAAACATTTAAGCGATGCGACACCGTTATTACCCTGGAAGGAAATTGAATAAGTTGATGGAATTATGGGGCCGCATTGGGAATTTGCAACGTGGAGTCATTAGGCATGCGGATTAGACATTTAAAAATACAAATATTTTTTTATAGCACAGCATGTAATTACATTTGTTTAATGTTTGCGCGGGCTGGGATACTAAAGTGACGAATCTTCAACGTGCTGAGTACTGAGAAAATAAGTTAAACTTCTTATCGACGTACGTGAAGAAGCGCTTTTGGAGGAAAAGCATAGTAAATAAAGACTACTTTAATATACTCCATTTTTATGAGAAGATTGTAAGTAATAAATACACAATTATTCACCTTTGTTAACAAGTTTTATATAAAAAATCAAATAAACTTTTCTCTATCAAATTTTAATATTACTCCAAAAATTTTGAATTACCGAATGACGTTTTGACTTTTTCGATATATTATATATCTTTAATTTTTCCTAGTATTTAAGGACTCTCGCCCAAGCGCAGTTGGCGAAGCGATACCGACGCGTGGCGTTAGTTTAACGTTCTGCCCATGACACGGCAGGAAATTACAAGTCAACGGATCAATGTGCGTTCCCTACTCGCACATCATTCGTTCGAAAGCGAACAGGGGTCTTGCAAGACGCTGTAAGAGCGCGATTGAATGCTTCAAACAGTTTCACAACACATTTTTTCCACGTACAGGATGCTTACGGTTGGCTCGCAAGCCCTTTTTTCTAGTTGTTGCTCTTCACAGTAGTGGTGCGATTGTGAAGCTGATGCAACGCTGTGCTGCTCATGCTCACCGATAGGGTTACGAGTAATGTTGAGCACAGCATCCCGCCGGTGTGAGAAAACATACTTTAATCGAAGGTAATGACGGAACGAAGCAGGAACCGAATGCTGACACAAGGCTCATCGGTACGCAGCCACGCAAGCACGCTACACTATTGCCCTCATCTGTAGGGAAAACCCTTAGAATTTCCCTCCCGAAGACACGCACACACACAAACACACTCATTGGCCGTGGTGCTCGGTGCGGGTGAAAGCGAAACACTGGAAGCGCAATCAGTTCTGTTTAATTTTCAGATTATTTATTTTACTGATTGATGTTCGTTCGAGCTCTGCCTGGCATCGGAATCGTACGCTACGGACGAGCGTACACACACAGACACACAACTTCCTGCAGGAGCAGCAGACGGTTGGATGAATGCAAAACACAAAAAGTTCGTCGAGTGTCGTAGAATGGAAAGAACGTTTCCAGTGCCACAATCTTAAGATGTCGCTCGATCAGTTTGCCGCCGCCGTATGTTGCAGTGGCAACCGAAACCACCAGCAGAAACTAGTGCGTACGCGGGCGGTTTTGGGTGTCGTGTTTAACTAACCATCTTACAGCAAAAGGCATGTCCCGCAGGTTGTGTTCTTGTTTTGAATATCTATCGCCCCGTGCACTGTACGGGCTTGTTTTCAATCAAATTAACTATCGTGCTGAAAACAGGAAGAGGGAAAAAAAGACATTTAATCCATTGGGTCAATATTTGTCCGTCCTTTAGTCTTGAAATCCTGCCTGAGATAGCAAAGGCGTGCATTTCTTTCTTGTGCCAAAAATCATTTGAAGAAGACAGTGAGTTGTGAATTGTTTAAATGATTTCCAAGTCCGTAATATAAGGAACATTACTTAAATCCACCATTTATTTTATTATAAAATTACCAAAAAGCGACATCAGAAGCTCAAATTAACACTTGAACTGAGAAACTGAGCTCCCAGTGTTATTTGTCTAATGTTTTTCTTTTCTTTCGCAAACTGATTTCTGACAAGACCCTGGAGGACTTTCGCTCATTAGAATCTTCCGATTCCGCACGCGCTTCACGTTCTTTGCACCGCTTTTGGGCAGGCAGCGCGTGAGAATGCTATAAATTAATTAGACCAAACACCACCTTAATGAAAGGGCTCTGACCTTACGCCGGCGGTGATTAGCCAGTCGGCGAAGAGTTCCGGAGGTGACGAAAGTTCCTCCAGAGATTGCAAAAGGCATTTGGTGTTTCGCCGTTGTACATGTACCCAACGGCGTTCACTTTCCGCCATCGTTCGCCGATCGTTTGCCTCCTGCGAAAGCTGGTGGCTGATGAAAATGATCTCCCATTGGAGTTGCCTCCACAAGATTGAGCACATACGGTCGGGCGCATTTCATGCGAAAACTTCCCGAAAAAGCTAGGGAAAGTTCTGGCGAAAAAAGATGCTTGCCAGTTGCTCATAAACACGCGTGTTCGCGTGTACCGCCCGTCTAATAAAAGTCACACTAATTAACTGGCAGCTCATCATATCATTGTCATCATCAGTAACGCCGTATCAGTGTTATCAGTCATCGCTGCTGTCGCTTCCTGCAACGATTACTGCGGTAAAGTGATTACCGAGCCTCTCAAAGGTGGTTGAAGACATGGTCTTATCTATCTCCCGATGTGGATGCTGTCTGTGTTATCATGTTGTGTTGTGAGATGTTAGTGTCCACTAAAGATAATCATGAGCATGCGGAGATGTACGATTCCATGCTTCGCCGTACATAATGATGCTCAAGGTTCAAG
>STHB01018839.1:0-12245 GCA_018908115.1 Anopheles rivulorum
TTTGCATTGTGTGTCCGTCCGCGCGCGCATCTGCACCATCGGCCAATCGGGTAGGGTTGAGCGGGAACTGCAGCAAAAATCATTCCCGTGGAATCATCAAAAGGACACCTTCGTGCACCAGGTTGGTATAAGGTAAGGTGTGCGCAAATGTACAGGCGACGATAATCTCGCACGAGCGTGAACAGATGCGAATGGATGCAGAAAGCGAATTTGTTCACCTTCTAACCTAACCGCTGCTAGAGCCGCGGCACGATCGGTGGCCATTAAAGCCCGATCCGATAGTTTCTTCCCACCACGGTAGGCATTGGGTGCGCAGTGTACACATTGTGCAATAATTTCCATTCCGCTTTGCGTTGGTGTTGCATTGGCTTTAGCTCGAACAGTTGCGATGTTCGATTGCAGTGCACGTGCCACACGTTGTAGTCTTCAGTAAAAAATGTTTCTTTTTGTGTTTAAAAACTGAAGCCATCGAACTTTAAAAGATTGAAGTGGCTTGAAATTTTAACTGAACTAAACAACACAAGAATATTTTATACAATTTTCAAACATTTTGAGCGGTTTTTGCAATCTCCAAACCGTTGCACAAACCATAACGAAAACGAACGCGATGGTGAAGATCGTTGAAGATCGGCATTGAAACGCGTCCCTTCATGTTCCCTCTGCTCTCGTTCAACAGCCCTTGTGCTCCCATGCAAAATCGACCTTAAATAATAATAATAATCGGTAAATCAACCTGTAAACATGTGATTTTATGTGTATACATATGTTACAACCCTTTTGATCGGAAATTACATACGACCGTTGGCCGCGTCCTTCGCCTGACTTCCTTCCCTCCTTGGTGAAGAATTTGCAAACTTCAGTGGCCTACAGTGGAGCTACAAATCGTAGCTCCCGCATATGGAGCTCCGGCACCCTACCTATCGGTTATGGTGCTGCCAGTATGATGAGATGATGGGTACCACACCGGTGCAACACAATCCCTGTGCGCAAAATGGAACTGACGAAAGATATATGTTCATTACCGGTGCGCTGCAGTCGCCCTTCAACCGTCACCGGACCATTCTCGAACGGGTGCTGCCTACACAGAAACACCGTGTGTTTCTTCACACCAAGCAATATGCTGTCGTGGTGATGGTTGTGGTTGTGGTTGAGGAACCAACCAAGCCAAGTTTGAGATAATTTTGCGTAGCTAAACGAACACGTACGACGCTTAGCTAATGCAACATTTTGTGTGCAATGAGAATGGGAAGGATGGTCGTTTAAGATTAAATTTATGCTGCATTCCTTTACTATTTCATTTTATTGCTCCTATTTTATGTATGCACTTCCAGATTTGTCAACAATCAATTCATAAATGTGAATTGAATATTTTAATGCTGATAAAGTTTCCTTCCTAACTAAGATTTTAATAGAGGTTTAAAAATCGTCATTTTATAATTCACAGAAAATTATATTGACAATATAAGTAGTCCACAAGATACATGGATTTAATAAAAATTACCTGCAAAACTTATAGTAAATTATGAAAAAAAGTGTAGATTAAATAAATAATGCCATCTAATTTCATCGAACATATTTCATCATAACTTTTGTTAATATTCTCCTATAAAACATTGCTTTAAAGGCGGAACCTATTAGAAGCAATGAAAGAAGTTGCTTGTATATCTGTCAACGAAATTACATGGAAATTTGATTCAAATGAATTATTGAAGATCTCTGCGGTTTACTTTGATAACCTATATTTTATCAATTTTGAATGGAATTGGAATGCAATTTTCCGTGGTATAATACCATATCTTAAATTGTATTTACCTTTATGGAACCCTTACGCGGTCAACGAACGCCTAAAGTTATGCAATTCACAAAACAATCACACCCAAATCAGTCTCAGTGTTGTGGGATGTGAGAGTGATTGGATACAATCGACAATAAGACTTATGTAAGAAAGAATGAGAAAGAATGTAATGAAAACAAATATATAGTTATTGCATATGTCTTTAAATAAAGTTTCACACAAATCAGTAGGTATTAATAGATCAATTTGCCTAACCAAGTTTGTTCTTATTGCATCACGAAATAGAATTTTAATCAATCCAGCTTCAATAGCTGAAAAAGCATCAAGCATTCAAATCTAGCAACTGCAAAGGTGTTCCAAAAACCTATCTGGAACCCTCAAAAACTTCACAACAACGCTTATTGAAATTCAATGCATGAAGCAACCAACGCACACACAGTCGAACGCCGAGAGGCGTTTGTGGCCATTTCTGCCTGCTGTAACGGACGCACCGCTTGATTATGCGTTTTTGATTGCACTGCAGGCAACGATGCATCCATCGCACGATCACCAATAGTGTCGGCCACTGCACACACAATCAATTTGCACCCAATCACTTTCACCTCGTACACACTACACCATACCGACCGTTGCACCGTTGGCTGATGCAAATGCATCGATTTTTTTTTGTTCAATGTTCTGTTTTGTTTCTCCCATTTACGCACTGTTGTTTGTCGGCACAAACGAAATGCAATCGTCCCCGGTGCACACGGTGAGTTCGCGTGTGCGTCGGGGCCTGTTTGTGTAGTGCTATTGTCGAGGTGCTCAAAATTGGTTTGCCCGTTCAATTTTGCAACCGCTTGCGACACCTACACGATATTTATACCACCGTGGATGCGGTGTTGCTTTGCTGTGTAGGTTGTTTTATTTATTGATCTTCTATTGGCAGTGTTTGTTCTCGTTTCATTTGGATCAACTTTCTCTGTGAGCTTTCATGTTTTGATGAAACCATCAAACCATTTTATGTTATTCGTTTTTGATTTGAGCTTTTGACTGTGATTAGTTTTGTTTCTTTGTTTCATTTTATGCTAGATTGCTTTTATTTCCTTTTTATTTCAAAAAGTTTTATGAGATGCTCTATTTTGAGGTTTTAAAAATCATCTATAGCATTTTTTTTTTGTTTTTATAGAGGCAAGTTTATAAATAGTTCAGCCATTTTCTCATATTCTTTATTGTTTTATATAAGTTTTTGTTTATTTTATGTTTTGTAAAATGTTTTTGGTGATTCATTATTACACAATCAATGTACTTCTTCTTACAATCTTTTTAGTTTTTTTTTATTTAAATTCACGTATTAATTTTCTTTATTTAAATCTTAGACAAAATAATTTAGAAAATTATTTCAACGAAAACAATATGATTCGGAAAGATGAGATTATTTACATTTAGGTTTCTTTTGAAACATTCCGTTTCTGTACATTATTAATACTGGGACCGTGTCCTTTTCCTTTTGCCACAAATATGTGCTAAAATTGTTACACAACTAACAACCGCTTCGTTTATTCAAATCACGCAATCAGTGCAACTATTTATCGTTCATCTATTCCGCTAATCTAATAATCACATCCTGCACGGCCAACAATGTGTTTCCAAACCAACTTTTCATCCAATTCCTCGGTTCACCGGTTCCCAAAAGGCACCCTTTACCAAGGACACACAGGGGCAACCAATTTCCTAGCGTCTCTTTGGTTGCCTAAAGGACAAAGCCAGAAAACAGCCAGAATATCCATACAATTAGCGAAATGTTGTGACAAGTGAAGTTATGAATGCTGGTCGTGCCCTACCCGGTGGAAGGAAACATTAGCCATTTTAGCCTTTTGATTCCTAAATTACCGGTTTTGGGCAGATGTGGAACTACTGGAACTGGATGTGTGGGTACGATTTGAACATGCCGCTCAGTCGCACCTTTTTCCAAGGGTTTGCGTGAAGTATCAGTTCGTGTAACATCTCACCCTGTTATAGGGCCTTTTTCGTGCCTACACCGAGGAGAAGCTTGAGAGTGTAACCGCCTGCTCATTAAATTGTCACAATAATTACAAACATCAGCCGATCGTGGCCACACCACAACATGCCGATTCGATGGAGGCGGTCGATTGTGATTGATTCAATTACAAGATTTGTGAATTGAGCGTATGGGAAGAGGAAACATTTGAGTAGGGAAGCGGGGTGAACCGTGGAACATGTTTATTCATAGGGGTAAGGATAGTTATGGGTGTTAAATGTGGAGGTTACTATCGTCCTTTGATCCGGATGTGGGTGTTTTGTGTTCAGTTCGCAATGTGGGATATAAAATTAAATTACCAAGGGTACGAACATCAACATACAATTGTTAGTGCGTTCTTCAGTTTACCGTGCTTTAAAACTAAATATTCTTGTTTAATTTTACTAGGATGTTAGTATGTTTTCAACACTAATACAGACACCTCCGTTGTTTCTTTCGAATTGATAAATGTTCAATTTAAACTTTCTAAAGTATTCCACATCCTGTTATACCTGCAATCAGATCGATCCGGTAAAGTATCAATTCGATTCGAAAGTTTTACATGTTATTCAATTGCTCTACAAAATAATGCCTTTTATCGCTCAGCACAAACGGAACCAAATTACCAACCCAGTACAACACGGCACAATCAGCGATTCAACTCGCGATTCGTACATTCCCAGTACGCTACGCTCTAAACCCGAAGCGAAGGCGAGAAACAATCCATCCTGAAATGTAATATCGGCTAAAAATGGCTGGTTGTTTTCAGTCCTCCACCCCACTAACGGATTCCATTCCGGCTGGCAGTTCTGTAGTTTTCCGGGAAACAGATTTCCTTATAAATATTCATTGCGCAACACGGCAAATAAAAGAACCGGTCGCCCAAATTCTGTGCACGATGAGCGCCAGCCACAAATAAACTCCACTGATGGCAATAAGAAAGGCACATCTTCCTACGCGTGTTTCAATGAAGACTAGTGGAGAAGCATAACAAAAGAAACATCGCTGTAGGAGTAGAAAGGAGTATAAATAGTATCCTGACAAGACGGACCGTGTTGTAGCGTCTCGGAGTTTGTACGTAAAACTGGTACCGAAAAGAGATTTAAGACAAATTGAATCAAATTGGAAGGTTGCTTCACTCGAAATAATGGGAACAACAACCCGGTCCCGGTCATCTACTAGCTGGATTCAATGTTGATTTTTCGTGCATTTGCTTTCATCGTTCTTACTGCATGAGTGATCTTTCCGGGAGTAATTCACCGGAAGGAGCTCAGTCAGCTAAATGTGCCTCTCAAAAGCAATTTGAAACGTTTAGTAGATTATTTTTGAACTATTATCTAATTTTATCTAAAACTAAAACGGTAAATTTTTTACACAATACTCAGCTCTAAAAATAAACCATATAATTTCATCCGATGAATAACATTCTAAATTGTTACACCAATTGCCTAACTTCAGGCGCTTTTCGAACAAACTTGTTCGTTTGCTGTTTCCAACGTCTACTAGATAGCGCGACACGAAACGATTGATTGTGAAATAAACATTGGGCAGAAATGCTTCCCACGTGGCATACAGCACACTCAAACAATGAACTAAATGATCCAATCGTACACCGTTTGTTCAGCCAAAATGCAACCTACATAAATGGTCTTAAGAAATGAACCGAGCTGCTTCAGTCTGCCGCAAAAATGGCAACACACAAAAGCTGTTGGCAAAAACCTTTTCCTTCGCTGTTCGTTCTTCCCAACGAAAGGGAAATTTGTCTATCACGCCGCTGTGCTGAAACCATTCACACTTTACTGTAGACATCAAACATACCACATCCTGCTGATTTGTGAAGTTTATCTGCGTGGCCCCTATGCTCCTGCTGTCTATATCTTCCGGTTCATCCAACCATGTAACACGCATCCGTCCCCGAGCAAATCCGATTATACCGGGACAGTTCGATGGTGGTCGTTCTGCCGTGTGCCTGTGACTCCCTTCGAAGAGTTTCCTTCCTATTTTTTGCTTGTTCTGCATGGTTTTGTTCTTTCTTCCTGTTGCCACCCCAATTCCGAAAAGGGCTAGTGACGAAATGACGAATTGATTCAGCACCATGCACATACCATAGCTAGAAACATGCAAGGGGTTTAGTGGGTGTAAGGAGGGCAGAAGAGGGCACCTCGAGTGTATCTTCTGCCTTTCAGCCTAGACGACTGCCACACCATCATCAGCAACGTGATTGTGACATCATTTGCAGCGCGGAACGATACGAATGGGAAATCAAATTACAATATTACGCCCGCGAATGTGATACCGCGATATTCGGAGCTTAGCACGCAGCAAACTAGACCGACCACACCACGATCCGGCCGTCGCGCACGGTGGCCGTTCGCGAATGTTTGGTAGGTCTTTTGGAGGGAGATCGTACCACATGTTCACCAGCATGTTGTGTAGGGTTTGAGGTTTTTGTTTAGTTTACGGTTTAAACAACACATTACACATGTTCATGTTTCAATTCAGGGAAAATCTCCCCAACATCGGAGCAGGGAAAGCGATGACCCTTTTTTGCGACATGTTCACAGACTGGAGCTAAATTGAGTCTTGGAATATGAATGAATACGTTTCGATCTTAAAATGTTACTGCTTTATTTTGAATTATTTTAACCCTAAAAAATGTTCTTTTTTAATTATAGATGAATGAATTAAAAAACCTCCCTTATACCTCCCTGAAACCCGAAAAGCTGAAAATGAAAATATTATGCTATGCATCGCTTAAATCATTAACCTGTATCGTTGATGATCGACGCTTAAAGGTATGCATTCCTTTCGTACACATTTTTATGAATTCTCAAACATCTGAATGTTTTTAAAATATATTTTATATTTGCTGTAGAATGGCTAGGTCGTAACTCAAACATTTTTAAATGTAACTGTAACTCTACATTTTTACTGATTACAGTAACATTACTATCACATCTTTGATTTTTATTTACAAAATATATGTTTGTTGTTATTTTCGTTTTTGTTTATAGTCATCTCGTCTTTACTCAGAGTCGTTGGTAAAATGGATCTATTTACATATAGATTGCATACTTTTAGGCGTATACAATCAACATTAACGCGTTGCAGTCAGTCGTTCGGGCAAAACAGCAATGAAATGATTTGCAATCTGTTCTTCACTAACCACTTACACGGTCATTAAATGTAGCATGTTTGTAAGTGTTTTGTCATGTGAATTGCATACTCTCTCTCTCCCTTCGGCCCTTTGAAGACAAAAAAAGTCTCTTAAAATAATTTAGTTTCTTTATGCTTTTTTCTCTTTTTATCTAAAAGTGTGCCTACTTTTGACTTGTTCAATTTCACTCGAGAATATGCCACACCACATACTTGACGCACCAATTCTCGTGAGAACTCTTCAGTCCTTCAAAAGCGGGAATTGTTGCGAAACAATTGCATCCATTGTAGCACATCTTCCCTCTTATCGGCTCTACATCTATACATTCCCGTCAAACAAACGACACTAAATGGTCCTTTGGGAGGGTGAAACAATGCTGGGAACGGTGTAGGTTTTTGGGACGAAATCTGAAGCACACGCAGCAGAGTAAAAAAAACTCATTCACTGCCAGATAATTCGCCTATAATCAGCCGCCATCCGTCGCCGAGCCGTGGTAGATACGGATTAAATCGATAGTAAATCTCGCGGTCACTGGAAACAATACTGCCGGTGACCCAACGCAACACACAGTCTGTTCGCAATATGCCCGGCGGCATGCTGCATCCACCCCGCGCGCAACAAGGAATTACCGGAAACAATTACACACGCTTGGGTCTAAACCTAGGTCGCACCCTCCTCTTGTGTCGGGGGAAGTTGTTACGGTGGCAGTTATTTAAATGTACTGTAATCATTTAAAGCCCGGCAAAAGGATAAGGGAAAGTTAAATCGCTGAACAAGCGACACGTGTCACGAGGTGTAAACAATGACACCCTTCCCACGGACACTCGCCACGTCTCCCTTTTGTGCCACGTGACCTGCTCGAAGATATGAGCATTTTATTGAGCTTTTCAAATGGAGATAAACCGATGCGTTTGCAGCTTTGGTGAGAAAGAGATTCAATTATCGTAAAAAAATCAAACAAATTTCAATGGCTAATGCTGCCTCTGTTGTGTGCCTTAAAGGCGTTTCGTCGACGTGTGTCGATGAGAAAACAATGGTTGAGATATTTTTGAGAAAATCTATTCTCATAAGGATATCTAGACAAAATAGTCACATGTGCCTTAACTTATACCTTACATAAATTTTGTATCAATAATTGTCTCAAAAAACTTCCAGTGCAGTTTTATTTGTTTCAATAGTTTGTGTCACTATTTTCTTTCCCATCACTAAACTGCCGGCAGCTCTCTACAATTTCTAGCAATTGATATGCCAATCATATCCCGGCTGGATGTAGCAACGGCATGCTCACAAAATAGTGCCACTTTTTCCACGCAACCATCGACCTTGTGTGCCGGTATCCGAAGGCCGAAAAGTTTAATCGACCGGAATAAATATTTTATCCATATCCGGACCGTTTGTGATTGAACCTGGCGGCGACGAATTTGTTGCCATTTTTGGTACACACTTTGTACCACGTATGCAATGGAACACGAGGGGGAAGGGAAGGGTGTGGTTCGGGTGTAAAATATTTGGCCCCTCAATTGGTCCGTTCATGTGCATCATCGATTGGTAAAATTGACGGTCGTTGGGATGTTTTGCACGTGATACGTGAATACTTCGGATAAATCCTATAGTGGTATGATTTACGAACTTTTACGTACGTTGGTAGTAATCATATTGTTATGCTGATGCTTCCATAAATTACTAACAATGTTGTACAATTGAATGGTTCCGAAGATAAAACATAACAAATTAAAATGTAAAACTGCTTGAGGAGTCAAATCCACTCGTGACTCGGTAATTATTATTTCTTTTTTTTTTTTTTTTTTAGTATGTTAGAACGGAACAGGCCGTATTAGACTAATTTTACCACGTAGCAGGCTAGTCAGACCGTGCTACGGGGGGACGGTCCGAATGGGATTTGAACCCGGTCCGGTCGTGTTAGGGACTAGCGCCGTTGTCAAATACACCACCGAGCCGCCCCAGGTATTTGTTTATTCCTTCTTTTTTTTTGTTCGCTCTCTCGTTCCCTGTTTACCTGTTTTTTTAGTCTCCGCTTTACGTTCCGTTTAGCTTTCGCTCGGCATAATAAATGAAGTGGAAGAGATTGAAATTTGATACGCGCTCATAAATCGTCCCAGCACATGCTGGCGCTGACAAAACACCAGCGCACATATCGCAGCGCACAAGGTATGAGCCGGTCGCTGCCGTTGGCCCATATTAGTGGCAACGGTCGATTTAGGGCGAGCTTCCAAGCCGATTGCCTTGCGAAGTAAAGTGACTCTTGGTGTATTTTTTGTTTGTTTTTTGATGTTGCCTCCATCAGGGGTGATATGCCGTTTTTTTTGTTTTATTTAAAGCTTTAAAAAAGTCGGGCGTTTAAATGGTGAAAATTACTCCATCCGGGCCTGAACCTTTAATCCCAGCGTAAAGGGATGCGATAAAATGTGTTAAATTCCGGTGCCCATAAAATCGGTGCTTGGCTGGGACAGCAGGTGAAAGCAATAAGGCGTTTTTTTTCTTCTAGTCAATCTTTTCCTTAACTGGGGCTATAGTGACACTATTGTTGTGAAGCGGTATTTGTTACACTAATAAATCGGTAGCAAATGAGATCTTTATGAGTATCATTAAATAAACTTTTGCCCGAGTAGATAACATAATTTTAAACTGTTTTGTTACCTTCCTTTTCTATACTTTTATCATTTTCATTACAATAAATTTCAGTAATGAAGGTTTAATTCGATTGAGGTTTAATACAATTTGTTCTCTTTTTCCTTATCGTTTTTCTATGTTATCCACTTTGTTGAAAATCTGCTTTTAGTCATTGTAGTTATTGGAAGTTGTTAAAAATACAATCGAAGATAATTTCATGAAATAGGTTGTAGGAAATTTTTCATTAATTAGTTTCATGAAATATTTCACGTACGAACTGAAACAGGAACTGTACTAGATAAGTTATAGGATAGGACAAATGAACTAAGCAAATGAATTCAACAAAACCAGAGAGACGAAGAAACATTAGCAAACGGAACGAAGCAAAAGCATCACGTTAAATTTCTTCTTCGGCAACTCCCTAATTTAACATCTGAGAAATTCGTGAGATTTTCTCACAGAAGTCTTCGACACCTTTTCTAGAATATAGAATTTCATAGAATTTTTGAAGTTCTTAAAGATCTGTTCTGGTAATCTTTATAGCAAATAATACTACTTACAAAAGCTATTTAATATATTTTAATGTTGAATGTACAAAAAAGGAATAAAACCTTAGAGAGAAGGATAATTGTCTTCTATGGAAACTGTACTTGCCTTTGTGAAACAATCACCTTAAAATGATTCCTTTTACAAAAATTTGTAACTTTCTGTGCACACATTTCTCAAAAGCTCCCGATTAGTTTTCCTCTCCCGAAAGAAATCGATTGATCTGCCGTGGGAATGTGGCGCATCCGCACCACACGCACCATCTTCTCGGCCGGATTCAAATTCTTCACCGCACGCTATCAGTGGCGCGTATCCAAATCCGGATCGCACGTGATCGACCGGATTGCTGTTTGCATTCCACGCCCAACTTGCAATAACTCGGACCAACGTGATACTTTTGCCCAATAAAAATCTTGTACGGAAATGGAGTATTTGCTCCTTTTCTTCAGAAAGAAACAACTCCCAACCCGGACAGCGGACCGCTAGGATACCGCCACAAAGTTCTGCTTGGAGGAAATATTCGGAAGAAGTAGTGGAAATTGTGCAAAAGCGGACTCTCAATTTTATGATTACGACGCATTCCATCACGCCATTGCGTTTCCTGCGCGGAGAGTGAAAGGTGCTTCGGTATCCCTTCCCAAGCAAAACTCCCAAACCCTCCTGTGTGGGATGAAAAGAAAACATCCCCCCAATGGTCTTCCGCAGCACACCTGCTGTCCCTGCTTTCCTTTCCTTCGCTTCCCCGGTGCCCGGTGATCATCGCCGGTATCATAGACCCGCAGCACCCGCAAAATTGGAACCGTTTCATCTTTTCTGCCCACATCAAAAAAAGGGCACAGCGATGGGACTCGATTCCGCCATAAATCGTAGGACCACGAGGCATCGCAAACGATCCACCGATTCCCTCCCCCACCCATGAAACTGCTTTCTTTGTGTGGGTTCAAAATTCGCGGTTCTTTGAATCTTTCAATGGGAGAGTTTCCGTTTTTGTATTCCGGGCATCAGCAATGACGACGTCGGAGACGACGACGATGTCGGTGGGTTTTTTTTCCTGCCACTTGACGGATATTTATTTATTTCATTTCATCGCCCTCGTGCGAGCCCCAGTGCGAGCTGCTTGATCGTTTCGTCGTTGTATTGGGTATAAATGTATATTTTTTGTATTCGGTATATATATTCATCCTGCACTTTTGCACCGATATTTTCGCTTGTCGTCATAAATCTTTCATAACCGATCAGACATAAGCGGAAGGAACTGGGAGAGTGGTGGCCCATAGTAAAGCGAAGAACAAATCGCACGCAGAATACTTACCAAAAGACGTACAGCGGGCTTTCGGTGGCACGTTTCAGCTTGCATTCCAGCCGGAGCGTCGATCCTTCGTTTATGTGCAGGTCGGGTGATTCGATAATTTCTGCGACCGCCTCTGCAGGTGTGAAACAAGGGGGTGGTTTTGTTTTTTAGGGGGAAAACCAGGAAAGAATATTTTAGTACGATGAACTCAGAAGATTGAAATATTATTCAAGATGCTGTATGAAAAAATATAAAAATGATCATCTCTTGTGTCGGAGTCTGTTACCAAGAAATTTTGCTATGAAACCATCATTTGGAAACGAATTTTACAATAAAAATCTTTCAATACAGACAAGCTCATTCTCGCTTTCTTCTATGGTCTGAATTCAAGTGGCAACTCACAGAAAAACAAAACAAAAACAATTTTGACCACTGCTTTGCGCCCCGAACACACAACAGCCAAAAACAACCAGACTTCCCAGGTGACTAATAATTCATCACAAAATTTCCATATAAATTACATTTCTTTGCGCTCAGGTACGCAAACCAAAAAATCGATTAAGAAATTTCAACCACATTCACGAATCGAAAAACAAAAAGAAAAGAAAAATAAAACAACCCCTTTTTTGTCGCAAGCGGACCAACGGACTGCGATGCGATGTGGCCCCGAAAAAAAGAAAAAAAAAAACAAACTTACCGACGATCCTAAGCTCGATGAATATCGACTGGGGTGGATGGGTGGAAATTTGGCACTCGTACAGCCCTTCGTCCTCCTTGCGGGCGTTCTTTATCCGCAGCGCCCAGT